>JAGFNQ010002808.1:0-100893 GCA_024364735.1 Boesenbergia rotunda
CTTGTTGAGGCAATCGGCCCTTAAATGATTGGAAGATCATGGTTTTGATGTGTGGGCGAATAGGTTTAAAGTTAGAGTGTTATGTTGTATTTGATTTGTGTGATTGAGTTTGCAGGACTTGGAGAATCACACTTGGTGGACCTATCCGAGGGACGAGAGCCGAGAGAGGAGAGCTCCAAGGGCAAGCCGGGAAGTGGGCTTCAAGGGCACACGTGAAGGGTGACATGGAGGCAAGCCAAGGGAAGGCTTGCGTGCGCATCCGAGGGACGATAGCCAGAGGAAGAGGACTTTAAAGGGCGAACCAAGGGAGCATACCTGAAGGCATACGCGAATGAGAAGGTCCGGAGTGGCTGGAGCTGAGCTGGGAGGTAGGGCAGTCGACTGGCCCAGAGGCAGTCGACTGCCAAAACCCACAGAAAGTTCGCAGCTTTGGACCAGTCGACTGGCCTTGGGGCAGTCGACTGGTATACCCCGAAACTAGCCGTTGGCTAGCTGTTTGCTAGCCGTTGGACAGCATTTATTGCTGGGCCAGTCGACTGCCCTCGGGGCAGTCGACTGGTGCGGGGCTGGACAGACTGCGAGTATGTCCTTTTCACTTATAAAAAGAGCTCCTCGTTACACGTGCACGTACAGTTCCGTACAATAACGAAGTGCTGCCCAATTGTAGAGTGATCTTTGCTTCCTCCATCATATTTCTGCATCTGTAAAGAGGAAGCTTTTGCTGTAAAGGTTTCTCCACCTCAAGGAGACTTTTCGATAGTGAAAAGTGGTGCTCGTAGCGTGGATCCTTGGATTAGTCACCCATCTGGGTGGATACCAAGTAAAAGAACTTTGTTAGCATTGTTATTTCTTTTGCATATTATTTTCACTGCGCTAACATCTTTGTAGAGATCAAAATGATCAAAGAAAGTGCATTCACCCCCCTCTGCATGCCTACATCGATCCTTCAGTTGGAATCAGAGCCGGTGAGTTTCGGAAGATCTAACAGTCAACCGGAGCAATTGTAATGGCGTTTCAAGAGGGATACTCCACCGCATGACCACCATTCTTCGACGGCAACGACTTCGCGTACTGGAAAGGTAGGATGCAGTACTATCTTATGAATGACATAGAAACTTGGATAAGTGTTGCAGATGGCTTCGAAGCACCCGTCGATGAAAGAGGAGACCCAACACCTATGAGAACATGGTCTAAGGAGGTGATGAAGAGGGCGCAGTCAAATGCCAAGGCCACCACCACACTGCAATGCGGGCTCTCAAAGGAGCAACTGAACAAGGTGGGGCCGTTCAAGAGCGCCAAAGAACTATGGGACAAGTTGATAGAACTGAACGAGGGGTCAAATGAGTCCAGAAGAGCCAAGAAGGACTTGTTGGTGGCCCAACTGCAGTCCCTCTCCATGAAGAGCAACGAAACCGTCAGTCAGCTGCATGGAAGGGTAAAGGAAGTAATCAACGAGCTCCATGTAATTGGAGAGAAAATAGAGAACCGGGACATCGTCAGGTATGTCGTACAAGCCTTCCCGAGAACCACCCTGTGGGCATCCATGGTTGATGCTTACAAGGTATCAAGGGACTTATCTTTAGTCAAATTAGACGATTTATTTTGTGAATTTGAACTGCACGAGCAAGCTAATATTTCGGCAAAAGAGAAAGGTATTGCTTTTGTTGCAGAAAAGGAGAAGAAGAGGAGAAAGGAGAAGAAGAAGGTGATCTACTCATCATCCTCGGACTCAGAGGAGTCAAGTGCCTCTATGGACAGTGACCAAGAGGCCTTTATGGTAAGGAAATTTCGTAAAGTATTTAAAAGTTTTTCTAACAAGTCATATGCTAGGAAAGGGGCCAAAGGTAAGGGTAAGGCCAAGGAGATAATCTGCTACAACTGTCACCAAGAGGGACATATGAAGAACGAGTGTCCCCAGTTGAAGAAAAGGGAGGACAAGAAGGAAGAGAAGTAGAAGAATGACAAGAAGAAATCAAAGGGAAAGGAGAAGAGTGCCACGAACCTCAAGGCGACTTGGGACGATCCTTCATCATCAGAGGAAGAAGAAGAGCAAGTCTCCCACTTCGCTCTTATGTCACAAGATGAATCAGACTCATCAGACGATGAACGAAGCTCAAGCAGTGAAGATGAGAGCTCCTCCACCTCATCATCATCAGAGTCAGAAGCTTCGGTAAGTGAGGTATACCACTTACCCTCCTCTACTTTAGTGAAAATAATTACTAGTACTAACATGGACTTAGCTAAGGCTAGAAGTAAAATTAAGGATCTTAAGGAAGAAATTGTCATGCTTAGAGTAGAAGCTATTAAACTTAAAGATTTGCATGCTAGCTCTACCTCTTCACATGTTTCACATATTGAAAATGAAAATAAGGAGTTAAGGAAACAAGTAGATGACCTCACAAAGGCCCTAAGGAAATTTCAAGTCGGATCTAGTAACCTAGACATGATCATAAACAGTCAAAGGGTTGTATATAACAAGGCCGGATTGGGTTATAGGCCTAAGACTAAGGAAGTAGCATTCGTCTCACTTACTAGTAGGATTGGTGCATCTAGGAGACTAGGGGCTAGGGGAACCACAAAGAAGGTATGAGTACCTAAGAAATTTTTAAATGATGCTTATGGATCAAAGATATGGGTACCAAAAGAGTATGTTTTTCATGTTGTCTAGGTAAAGGTGAAGGAGGCCCCAACTTTGTGGATAGTAGATAGTGGATGCTCAAGACACATGACCGGGGATGTGAGCAAGCTCACCACTATTAGCTACCTAAGAGAAGGGACGGTCTCCTTTGGGAACAGTGGAAAGTTAAGGATCATTGGTAGGGGCACAATTGAGGTATCTCCCACTATTTCGATTCATAAAGTACTTTTAATTAAGGATATGAAGTTTAATTTATTAAGTGTAAGTCAACTATGTGATGTCGGGTTTAGAGTAGAATTTCATGCTAAGAAATGTGTAATAAGGCTAAGTGACTTAAACACTATCATATTAGAAGGGTTTAGAGAAGCAAACTTATATTATCTTGATCTATCTTATGCTACTAACAATGTTGTTAAGTGTCTCATGTCTAAAGAAGAAGAAGGGTGGTTGTGGCACCGAAGACTTGGACACGTCATCATGAAGAATATTGCAAGAGTGGCCAAGGAAGAATTAGTGAAGGGGCTTCCAATGATCAAGTATGAGAAGACCAAGTTGTGTGATGCATGCCAAGAGGGTAAGCAATCCAAAGCATCACACAAAGGTAAAACTCTAATCACCACTTCCTTACCTTTAGAACTTTTGCATATAGACTTGTTTGATTGCCATAGTACTCCATCACTTGTAGGGAGTAAGTATTGCCTAGTGATAGTAGATGACTTTTCTAGGTTTACTTGGGTCTATTTCTTGAAACATAAGGATGATACCCTAGATATCTTCATAGGATTTAGTAAAAGGGTAGAAAACGAAAAGAACATCAAAATAAATCGAATTAGGAGTGACCATGGTGGGGAGTTCGAAAACGCTAGTTTCACACAATTTTGTGTTGAAAATGGGTACAAGCATGAGTTTTCATGCTCGAGGACTCCTCAACAAAATGGGGTAGTTGAGAGGAAAAACCGAGCCCTACAAGAAGCTGCCAGGACTATGCTTAATGCATACTCTCTTCCTAGCTACTTTTGGGCCGAAGCGGTTAACACTGCTTGCTATATCCAGGACCGGGTGTTGGTACATAGGTTTTTAGGAAAAACACCCTTTGAACTTTGGAATGGAAGGGTACCCCAAATCCACTATCTTAGGGTCTTTGGATGTAAAGTTTACATCTTAAATACCAAAGACGACCTAAAAAAATTTAAATCAAAAGCCGATGAAGGAATCTTAGTAGGGTATTCATTGACTAGTAGGGGTTATAGAGTGTACAACAAGAGGACAAAAGTGATTGAGGAGTCCTCAAATGTCAAATTTGATGAAACCACTAGTACTTACCCTAGAAAGGCTTCTATTGATAAGGATATAGAAGAAGCCCAACCCCTTGCCCAAAGAATCCAAGACCTACATTTGGAGGGCAATGATCAAGGGGGAGTAAGAAGTACCCTAGAGGATGAGGAAGGAGGAGTAAATAAACCTACAACCTCTAGACCCTTGAGACATCACCATGATCAACCTATTGACCAAATAGTGGGTGATATCACTCAAGGAGTAAGGACTAGGTCCTACTTTAGGGATCAAACGAGTCAAATAGCTCTAATCTCCCAATTAGAACCCAAAACCATTGATGAAGCTTTGGGAGATGTTGATTGGGTTTTGACCATGCAAGAAGAGCTAAACCAATTTGAGAGGAGTGAAGTTTGGAAGTTAGTTCCTAGGCCCACTGATTGTACTATTGTAACCACAAGATGGGTTTTTAGGAACAAACTAGATGACCAAAGTAAAATCACTAGGAATAAGGCTAGATTGGTAGCTAGGGGGTTTAACTAAGTTAAGGGATTAGATTATGATGAGACCTATGCCCCCGTAGCTAGGTTAGAATCAATTAGAATTCTACTAGCCTATGCCGCTCACATGGGTTTCACACTTCACCAAATAGATGTGAAGTCGGCATTCCTAAACGGGATCATTAAGGAAGAGGTGTATGTAGAACAACCCCCGGGGTTTGAGGACCCCAACTATCCAAGACACGTATTCAAATTAAGGAAAGCCTTATATGGATTGAAACAAGCTCCCCGGGCTTGGTATGAGAGGCTTTCTTCATTTTTGGTGTCTAAGGGGTTTAGAAGAGGAACAATTGACCCTACATTGTTCCTAAAATCTAAGGATAAGGATATATTTGTTGCCCAAGTCTATGTAGACGATATCATTTTTGGGTCAACAAATAATGACTTCCTACAAGAATTCATCAAGTGTATGGAAGATGAATTTGAGATGAGTCTTCTGGGAGAGTTAACCTTTTTCTTAAGCCTTCAAGTTAAGTAAACTAATGAAGGTACACATGTATTTCAAACCAAATATGCTAAGGAGATGTTAAAGAAATTTGGTTTAGAAAATGCTAAGGAAGCATCTACACCCATAGGAACTAATGTGAAAATGGATAGTGACATTGAAGGCAAAATGGTAGACTCTAAACACTATAGGAGTATGATTGATAGCCTCCTATACCTAACCGCTAGTAGACCCGACATACTTTTTGCGGTAGGTATGTGTGCAAGGTACCAATCATGTGCCAAAGAGTCTCATTTGGTTGTAGTCAAGAGGATCCTAAGGTATGTGAAAGGGACCCTAAACGTCGGACTTTGGTATCCTAGAACCCATAATGTTGACCTAATTGGATACACCGACTCGGACTATGCGGGGTGTAAGTTAGATTGGAAGAGTACAAGTGGAGGATGTCAATTCCTTGGGTCTTCCTTAGTTAGTTGGAGTAGTAGGAAACAACCATGTGTTGCCCTATCAACAACGGAAGCAGAATATGTGGCAATGGGTGGGTGCGTTTCCCAACACCTTTGGATCATGCACACCTTAGAGGACTATGAGCTACATTACACCAAGGTCAATGTCTTGTGTGATAATGTAAGCACAATCAACTTAACTAAAAATCTGGTTCATCATTCTAGGACAAAACACATTGAAGTGAAACATCACTTCATTAGAGACCATGTGGCAAGGGGAGACATAGAATTACACTATGTTGAATCAAAGTCGAACCTAGCCGACATATTTACCAAGCCTCTTCCCGAATCGGAGTTTACATCCTTAAGAAGATGCCTTGGAATGTGTTTTGTGAAAGTATAAAATGAACTTGGACACATTAGCTTTGAAAAGAGGTGTTTGATCCATTAGGGTGATACATTTGGCTCACTTGTGCTTGTGGCACATTGTTGAACCATTAAAAGTATCAAAATATCAAAACTAGACCAACTATGGGGGAGGCAAGTGTTTAATCAATGGACACTTTGCCAAATATCATAGTTGGACATTTTAAACCTTTGAAAATCATTTTATGCTTTACATACTTTGTCATGTTTTTCAAAGTCATATAATTGCAAATTTGGTTTCAAAATTTGATACAAAATGTAGTGTTTTTCAAAACTTTTGGATTTTTATCAAAAGTCATGTATGTTTGAAATTTTATATGGTTTAATATTTTTCCCTGATAGAGTATAACATTTCAAACATGTATGTAAAATTTTACAATTTTTGGAATTTTCTGGGAGTTTTTGAATTTTGACAGAAAACCTGAAAAATCAGACTGATAGCGTATCAGTCGACTGCCCTATGGGCAGTCGACTGGCACGCCTATTTTTCAGCAACTGTGAGAAATTTCAGAAATCAATAATTCTTGCATTTGATGTTATAGGGTTTGGTTGCTTGAGGCAATCATTTTGATGGTGTCAAAGGGGGAGAATAGGTGGTTTAAGTTAGAATTTTAACTTAAAATGGATGATTTTAGGTATTTTGTCTAACTTAGACCTTGAAAGGTTAAAATCTGGATAGAAGACATGGATTAAGGGCGGGGTACCTCTTAGGTTCTAATATGTCTTACATTCTTATATATATTGATGTTGTTAAGTGGAAACTTAACTTGGAACGTGATTAGAATTGAAACTGTGGAGAAGACATAGGTAAGGGGGAGGTTACCTCTTAGGGTTATTATGTCTCATAATGTTTCAATTGCAATCTTTTGTTATTGCTATTGCTGTTATTTATCTCTAACTTAAACATATTGTCACACATCAAAAAGGGGGAGATTATTGAGGCAATCGACCCTTAAATGATTGGAAGATCATGGTTTTGATGTGTGGGCGAATAGGTTTAAAGTTAGAGTGTTATGTTGTATTTGATTTGTGTAATTGAGTTTGCAGGACTTGGTGAATCACACTTGGTGGACCTATCCGAGGGACGAGAGCCGAGGGAGGAGAGCTCCAAGGGCAAGCCGGGAAGTGGACTTCAAGGACACATGTGAAGGGTGGCATGGAGGCAAGCCAAGGGAAGGCTTGCGTGCGCACTTGGTATTTGATTTGTGTAATTGAGTTTGCAGGACTTGGTGAATCACACTTGGTGGACCTATCCGAGGGACGAGAGCCGAGGGAGGAGAGCTCCAAGGGCAAGCCGGGAAGTGGACTTCAAGGACACATGTGAAGGGTGGCATGGAGGCAAGCCAAGGGAAGGCTTGCGTGCGCATTTGAGGGACGATAGCCAGAGGAAGTGGACTTCAAGGACACATGTGAAGCGTGGCATGGAGGCAAGCCAAGGGAAGGCTTGCGTGCGCATCTGAGGGACGATAGCCAGAGGAAGAGGACTTCAAAGGGCGAACCAAGGGAGCAGACCTGAAGGCATACGTGAAGGAGAAGGTCCGGAGTGGCTGGAGCTGAGCTGGGAGGCAGGGCAGTCGACTGGCCCAGAGGCAGTCGACTGCCAAAACCCACAGAAAGTTCGCAGCTTCGGACCAGTCGACTGGCGTTAGGGCAGTCGACTGGTATATCCCGAAACTAGCCGTTGGCTAGCTGTTTTCTAGCCGTTGGACAACATTTATTGCTGGGCCAGTCGACTGCCCTCAGGGTAGTCGACTGGTGCGGGGCTGGATAGACTGTGAGTCTGTCCTTTTCACCTATAAAAGGAGCTCCTCGTTACACGTGCACGTACAGTTCCGTACAGTAACGAAGTGCTGCCCAATTGTAGAGTGATCTTTGCTTCCTCCATCATATTTCTGCATCTGTAAAGAGGAAGCTTTTGCTGTAAAGGTTTCTCCACCTCAAGGAGACTTTTCGATAGTGAAAAGTGGTGCTCGTAGCGTGGATCCTTGGATTAGTCACCCATCTGGGTGGATACCAAGTAAAAGAACTTTGTTAGCATTGTTATTTCTTTTGCATATTATTTCCGCTGCGCTAACATCTTTGTAGAGATCAAAACGATCAAAGAAAGTGCATTCACCCCCCCTCTGCACGCCTACATCGATCCTTCACTAATCATTTATAATAATTGTTAACATATAACATGACCTTTTTTTTTCATAAAATAGTACTGTTTGTATAAAACAATAGTCTATACCACATGACTTTCATCAACTAAATAGACCAATACTGTTCGTACATAACGACAATAACAATAACAAAACTTTAACAAATTAAATAAGCTAATGTCATTGCCACTAGGACAAACACTAGTGCAGTTGTTAACATAATCCATTTTATGTTAGACTTTGCTCTATCCCCTCAATCGCCTCCCTCAGCTCATTCTGTCACACATTGAGACAGGTTATCGTGTATATCATCTTTAGCATGTGGAATTGAAAAATATTATTGTCAGTACAAAACTGGCAATCCCATAACAAAACCGGTTCATTTCAATTCACATATATATGCATAGAACACACAGAATCATAAGCAAATAAGAAAAACAAATCTTGTTTATTTGAGGAACTCTAGTTGACTAATACACTGGACCGGTCGATTTGGAAATTAAATCTCAAGTATTAGCTTATTCCTTTGTCTTTATTAGAACTAATCTAATTGGATATCTTATTGTTATTGTTTAATTTTAAGCCCATTCACGTTTAAGTCAAACTTATTTATCAAACCAATTAGACTGGTTATATTTTAGACCAAATTGGTCTGGTTAAACCAACCAATGGTTTGAACTAGACCCAACCTAGTTGGACCAAATTGATCTGGTTAAACCAACAAATGGTTTGAACCAAAATCTGATATGATTGGACCAAACTAATTTGATTAAACTAAATAATGTTAACCAAGTCTAATTAAATAGATTAATTCAAATTAATTGAACCAAATCTAAAAGAAATTGTCGTTACACCTCAATGGTATAACCTTTGCCTTCTTCACGAAGGTCTCCGTTCGATCCTTCATGATGGTTTTTCTCACAAAAATCGAAACAACCACGACACATAGTCACGAGTTCCCAACGACTACATTGGATTCTCGCCCGGCAAGAGAAGAACACGACGGAGACAAACTCCGGCCACGACATCGAACAAGGTCTAAGAAGTGATCGATATACAGAAGTAAAGTCATGCTTTTACAATCTAACGTGCTCTGATACCAATGTTGCTATTTCTAAAGCATGAACGACAGAAACAAATTCTGTAAATCTAAACACTTACAGTGATCTGCACTTGGAGAAGAAACCGGAAGACTTTGCCATCCGAAGAACAATCACGAACGAATTGAAAAGCTCTTCATAAGTTCACAAACTAAATCTCTTTTCTGTAATTGGACGAACCAATCTTGAATGTTCTTCTCAATAACTCCTTATTCGTCATGTGCACTTGGACGAACCTTGCACAATAACCTTATAAACACGAGACGAACCCTTTCTCTTTGACCTCGCACACACCTCGCACATAGCTTGTCTCGCACGATCTCCATTGGCTTGGACGCACACACATAGCATGTCCTTTCTCTTCTCAACCTCTCCCCTTTACCTTGGAAGCCATATATATAGGGGTAAAAGGTCTCTTCATATTCCTCCATTAATGGAGGAATATGAATGAGTTGGAATATGAAGAGGAAGGGGTGCCTCTTCATCTTCTATAACTCCAACACATTTGACCTATAATTTTGAGGGGAAATGTACTATTAAAGTAAACATAAGCTAAATTTTTTTGGTATAGTTTAGAGCAACACTTATATTAATTATCAACCTTGGTGAAACATCCATTGGATCTGCAATGTGAAAATGATGCTTAATTGAAGGTCAATTAGCATTACAATAAGATATCGAGCAATTGAACATCATAATTAGTTATATTGTGGTTGATGATTATGATTTTCTCCCTTTATTTCGTTATGGGACTAGTGATGAGCAACGTTTGAGATGAGCAATTCACTTTTTATCATATGAATAGTTATACCAGAATTGAAGATATTCAATAATTATTAATATGTAGATTTATTGGTACACCTTATAATACATAGTTGCTTTCATGCTAGTTATGAATAGGGCATCCCCATCGGATGAATTAATGGTTAGTGTGTACGATATTGTCATCTTGTGGTCTAGGAGTAAAAAATTGTCAAAGTCAGTGTGCCCCCTTCCCATGTGCTAGCCATAGTATCTGGGTTAGTAGCCCCCATGATTTACCTCCTCCGTATTGATCTTGGAACAGATTTGTAGGGGCACTGGGGCGAGCAAATCATCTTTTGCCACCTAGTTATACATAGGGCAACTCATGGATATGAAAGTAATAGAAAGTTTTCATTTCTTACACGCTTAGGTTACACATGTTTTATAAAGGTAGATCCACTATCTTAACGACTCCTCTAGAATCTGTCCCACGAATATCAAGGGAGGTTAATTGAAGTACACATGCATTAAAAGCATGGTAGGGTAGAGCATATAGGTCGTTAGTTATTAGAAATTAATCCTTGATTATTATGCTAGAGATGTCATGTATCCATCGTCTGTGCTACGCTCTAAGGGCTAGGCTGCACCTGTTTTATTTTTATATATATGGTAGCTCATGTATATGAGAATCAATAGATGCTTCTATTACTTTGCTCTTAGGTTGACAAATTGGACAAAGTAGGTTGTACTTTTATTCCATCTCATGCAGCAAGCGACGACATAAGATCAAACCATCATGTGATGCTGTAAGTTTAATACAAAATTCATCTCCTTCAAAGTTAAATCTGAAAATTCATCCAGCAAAACATCTTTGCGTGTTGTAGGAAAAGATATTTTTAAGATGAAAAAATGAATTTTAGACACAACAATTTAAAGGTACAAGCCTTCAAACCATAGGTACACTATGTATTAGAAATGTCCCAAAATAGCGGTGTAGCAGTTAAACCATTCAAGTGATTAATTAGATATTTAAGAATCAAATTTCATTTGCGGCATATTGTAGGGATTTTTCTCTACTGAGTCAATAATCCTAAGAATGTTGACCGCTTGGGTAGATCTTCATGAGTACTTCACGATTAATCCTGGTTGTCAGTGAAAAACTTCTAAGGGATCTAACTAGTCATCTTTAGAATTAATCAATTTGAAAAATTAGATATTCAGATTAAAAAAATACTTGAGAAGTAATTATTCTTGAGATAGATGACATCATTAAAGTATAGGTGAATAGTGAGTTACCATTCATTATTCATCGATCATGTGCTTGCTTAGAAAATGATTAGTACATAGTGGAAATAAACACAAGACAACACAAGGATAGGAATATGAGATTTAGGATGCGTTTAGTTAGGGATTATCCTTGATAATCTTGATTATCTATCCAAGATTATTAACAAAAATCTTGTTTGATTTAGATAATTAACAATTCTCAGGAATAAAGGATAGTTGGGGTTTTTCTTCATTCCCTTGGAAGCCTGGGGTTTTTCTTCTTCTCGAATTACAACAATTTTTTTTTTCAATATTATCCTCGTGAAGGAGGTCGGTGTTCTGTACGCGATCAGCCATAGAGAAGCTGAAGAGATAAGCGAACAAAGCATCCATCATCAGCTTCCTCCCAAAATGGAGAAGCTTCGCCAACACCGGCAATGCACACATGCATCTCCTCCAAAATCGAAGAAGGAGGTCGATCGGTGTTCTGTGCGCGACCAGCCATGGAGAAGCCAAAGAGATTGACGAATAGAGCATCCATCATCAGCATCCTCTCGAAACGGAGGAGCTTCGCCTACGACGGCAACGCGCAAGCACATCTCCTCCGAATTCGATGACGATGAAGAGTAACAGGAGGTGTGGCGCCTCCCTACTCCTCCGCCGGATGTTTCACTCTCGTAGGCAGGCTGCAACGTCGATGTCGGCATCAGTGGTCGAGAAGGAAATCCTCAAATCAAATATAATTTCTATGCTGGGAAGATGAGGCAGTTCACGAGCGGCTCCGATAATGATAAATATAATATTTATATATTATATCTATTATCAACTTATTAATTAATATTATTAATTGCATTTATTCTAAAAAATTATTCAAATTGGATCGTGAATAATACAGTAAATATTAAATTAGGTTATATCATTATCTAGGATTTAACCAAACAACATTCAATTATGTTATTTTCAATAACCTTAGTTATGTGATTACTAGAGAATCACATAATTAAGGTTATTCATGATGTTTTTGAATCAAATGCACCCTAATGGTATTCGAAACCCTCATGCTCCGTTTATTTCGGAAGATGGATTCAAAAAAACTAAGGAAAATTTCAATATGAAAAATTTTTCATTGTTTATTTCGTAAGGAAGGATAGATTATTCATCTTTTCCTCTATTTATTTATTACTAATGAATAGACAGACAGATTTACGAATCCATCCACGGATCAATTTTTACACGATTTTTTATCCGCCCAAATCAGGAGGAAACAAAATCCTTTCTCAATCGCCTGAACCACTAGCGCCATGTCCTCTTCATCATCGTGCAATCAAAGTGTCTTATCCCAAGTGGTAAGCATGAATACATATGTAGCCTGAGGTTCCGGGTTCGACTCCTCTTAGCGACTAATATTTGTTGACTGGGATATTATTTTCAATAATATGTGGGATATTATTTTCAATAATATGCTCGATATTATTTCAATAATTATGCTCTTATCAACCAGTGGTACTATGCCTCCAGAAATCCTGGAAGGGGGTTTCTGATAAAGGGGGTCGTTTCGACGGTGGGGAAACTCACTATAAAAAGTTTACCCATCCCAATTTTGCCCCCACGGGCTGGCTCGGTTGGTAAGGCGTCTGACTGCTTGCATCAGAGGTCTCAGGTTCGAGAGTCGCCAGTCGCACACGGGATAAAATCCTGGTCAGCTGACTTAAATCTTCTCGGCCCCAGGCGCCTTACCCCACCAGTAAAACCATGATTTACCCCCTCTGGACACTTGTGGAGCCGAGACCAGGGGGCCGCTAAGGTGGCGGTTCCACCTTTTGCATCTTCGTTGTCATGCAGTATCGCTAAGCTTTTGCACACGCTAAGGCTGCTCTCTCCGACCAGTTCACCATCATCTCCATCTTCATCCTCTTCCGTGAATCCCTAATTTTGATGTACTTTCTTCAAATTAGTTATTCACCCATGGATTTCTATTTTTTGTTCTCTCTTCATATCTATACTTGCTCTTCTATATATTTTTTCAAATCTATTCTTGTTCTTTAGATGGTTTCTTTGATAGCATTGTGGAAGGACACCAACATCAATACATCAAAGTACTCTGGCCCAGCATTGGAGACTGCTAAATCTACAAGGAAGAGTTCTTCGGCAAAGAATAGGCCTTGCGGAGTTTGAGAGGTCGTGAGCAAGTATCAAGAGAAAAAGAAAGTCCACATAGCTTCACTGGAGGAGGTTCCAACCACAGACGAGGAGACTTTAGGGCCAAGAGCGCGGTGGAGAGCAAGATACTGAGCCCCAAGTATTTGCTTGTGGATCTTAGAGGGAAGATTGGGGAGAAATTGAGTCTTTCTTTCCCTTAATTGACATCAGTGAAAGGCACTTAGGATCTAAATTCATGCGTGTGGGGCAATGGCGGGGCAGGAAGAGGCGGTGAAGGTCAACGACGTGGGTTGGGTCGAGGACCACGTTTTCTTCTTCTCCCTCTTCTCTCTCTCCGCTCACTTTCTCTTCCAGTCTATGATTCCCCTCGCAAGGATCAAAAATCAAAAAGGGGTGAGGTTGGATCGAGTAGCAATAACAGCGAAATGCGGGCGAAGAGGGCCACACTTGTGATTTTCTCTCTTTCTTTTTTGATTCCCTCTATTTTACTTTCTTTGCTCTACCTTCACGTGGACAGATATTTTTCCAGAGAGAATCCTTTTCTTTCTCTATCCGCACTCCAAAGTCATTGAGCATCAGTTCCTACTCCAAAGTCTATCATTCCAGTGACTATCTTTCTCCTTATCGAATACCAACCTCTTATAAACATTTGTTCTTAAAAAGAAAATACATGTAAAATAAAAAATAAAAATAAAAATCATCACAATTTTTAAAAGTAATTTACACATGAAATCTTCATTTTGTTCACTGTTGAATGTTTTGCATTGCCTTTTTAAAGGTATGAAAATGTAATAATACTCTCCTTCCAAATCCCTAAGAATCAACATATAAACTCCTCCAGGAAGCCCTCTCTCAAAGGCTTCAAGTCATGAATGTTTATTCACTATTAATCAATTGATAGTTTCCATCAATCAATTGAATTCAATTGTTTATCTATAGAGCAACTCTTTTCAACTTAAGTTTGACCATGATAGTCAACTGTTCATTATCATCAATTGACTTATGCTAAAATAATTTAGTGTCACAGTTTAATTTGTTGGATCGAAAAAGTGCTAGAGGGGGTGAATAATACGCTTCGTACATGTTCAAAAATCATTCAAAAAACAAAGTCGTGCATTGGAAAAAATAAAGACAAAGTAAGGAAAAGACACAGTGGTTTTATTTGGTTCGCAACTTCGTAGCTACTACTCCAAGGTTTGTAGTCAATTTGACCACTTTCGATGTACAATTACTATTATCCTTCTTCTCAAAAGAGAAGAACGCTCGTTTCTTTACAATAGTAGGATACGGTAGCAACTTTATCGACCCTTAGATAAATAAGTACATAGAAACGAATACGAGATAACTATAACAAATTAAGATTATCCAAAACTAGGCTCGTTAGAACTCGTAGTTGCAGCGTTGAAGTGTTATGTAGTTGTAGCTTGAACGCAAATTGAAGATTGATCCGGTGTCGAAGCTTTGGCATGGAATGAAGGTAGAAATGTGTAAAAGTCTTGTTCAAAGCTACTATTCAAAAGCTCTTTTAAAGGTGATTCCGGACACCTGGACCAACCCTCGATGACCTAGCTTGGCTTATCCGATCCACCTCCTTCTGTGAGTTAGACAACTCCAAGAACCTCAATCTCTTCCGAGCACTTGAAGTGTTGATGTTGCACCATCTAGATGAAGATCTATCCAAGTTGACTGTATCCCTTCTCGAGTGTTTGGAAGCTGACGTGCACCGACCAATCAAGACTTATTACCTCATTTGGATGTGGGCTAGATTTCGAATCATCATGGCGCTTGGATCCAGTCAAGGTGCCCTGACCTTCGATCGTCTGAATCCTCTTCGAGGGCCCAGAGTTCCCTGTTTCCAGTCAACTACTATTTCTAGCTTCCTACATCAAAGTGTTAGCACAAGTAAATAATATTATGATCGACAACTTTCCAACTGTCCGATCTCAATTTCAAGTCTCCCATGAAATCTTAGGTTGGACCAATGCCTATTACTCTCTTTCCAAGAGCGTGTCCTCATCACTCCACTTGGGAGAGTTTATCTGGTGCCAAATCTTAGTCTACTTGACCTGTTTGGACTTTTGCTCAGATTGATCTTGACCCTCGAAACATTCCACTAGACCTCCGATCCTCGACCCAACTTGACTTTCTGCCTAGTATTCTCGACCCTAAGGTTTCCTGCCTGGTCTTCTTAACCCTTAGAGCTTTCTGTTCAATGTCTTCAATTTGCCAAAATTTCTTGCCCAATCCCTCCGATTAGGACTTCTTTGCCTAGTCTCAACTAAGACTTTCCTATAAACTTGACAAACAGACTTAACTTTTAACCCTTTGCCAACATGAAACTTAGGTTAGATCATATGAAGCTTCTTGCACCAATAATCTTTTTCTTTTTTATTATTGGCAACACGGTTAAAATTAAGTAAAAATATAACACTTAAAATAAATGAGGGATAGTAAAAAAAAATAAGTATAGATAAATAGGAATTAAGTGCAAGAAAAAAAGAATTGAGTTCACATGTTCACATTAAGTATAAGACACTTAAAACACTAATTATTTCTTCTCTCCCTTAACTTAATCTCCCTCAATTTATGTATAGGTTCTTTAGGTAAAAGATATTTTACTTAACTTTTCCTTTTTCTTTCTTTCAAATATTAAAATATCTTTGTCAAATATCAAAATACAATTAAGACTTTGTTAATAAAAAAACATTTATAACTTAGGAAAAACATAGTTAATAGAGAAATATTTTTGAGGAAGGAAAAAATTTACATAAGGAGGATTTTTTTTAAAAAAATAGAAAAAAAGTATCGAGTTTTTTTTTTCAAAAATATGAATTTTTCAAAAATTATTATTTTTAAGTAAAGGTGATTTTCAAAAATATTTGGAGTAAAGAGAGTTAAAAATATGTTTAATTATATAGATAGTTTTAAAAAACATTGATAAGAAAAAAAAAATACAAACTGTTAAGTGTAGTAAGGATGAATTTTCTAAAAAAAATTAAGTAACAGTAGAAAAGAAACAAAAATTAAGAACGGAAAAAATGAAAAAACATTTTTAAGTAAGGGGGAAAAATTAAGTAAAAGTAGAAAGAAAATATTTTTTTTGTCTTTATGAACCAACCATGTGAAAAAAGGAAAGGGAAAAAATTGAAAATAATTAAAATAAATAATTAATTCTTAATGGTCTGAGCTCTTTAGCTTAATCCAAATAAGATTTATCATTATGTTAGGTTTGAGTTCAGTCACACTATATAATGATTTTTTATTTAGACTCCTTTTTATTTATATTAATGTAGTTGTTCTACATCTTAAATATGAAGTAGATTCCTAAACGTCTCATGTTATTCTACGTACTCAATACACAATTAAGTTAGACCTATGAGTTGTGAGACATTCCGACTCTTTATGATTTCTAGAGGATCATGATTTCTAAGGTAGAACATAAGCTAAATCCATTTTGCATAAATAGAAAAATACTGTAAATATATCAAGCACATTCTTAGTTGTCTTCTAAGTGTACAAAACTCAACTCTTAGAATAAATTTGGTGAAGATATCGGTTAGGTTTAACTTGGATTCAATGTAGTCTTGCACAATGTCACCTCTAGCTACATGATTTCTAACAAAGTAATGTTTAACTTTTATATGTTTGGTCATTCAGTGATGGATTGGATTTTTTTGTTAGGTTAATTGAACTTATATTGTTAATTGGGACTTTGATATTTTTTAGTCAAGTCGAAAGTCTTTTAATGTGTGTATCATCCATAATAGTTGAGTTACATATTCTCCCATCGTATGTACTTGATGGTGATCCCACAAGTGCACTAGAACATTATCAAATAATAAAAATATCGATCCACAAGAACTGTTGATTAAGAACTAATCGATTTCGTAAGACAAACTATCTAGATGTTGTAGGGTTAGATTGAGAACAACTTACTTAAGGAAGGAGGAGAGAAGAGAAGAAGAGAGAGGGTGAAATTTAGGATTTCAATTTTGTTATAATACTAGTTGATGTCTTATGGATTGTTCATATCCTAATCTTAATGTTTATGCACTCGTAGAGATCCTAACTAGGTACCAGTGTTAACCCTGTAGAAGTGCATCGGAGTACTTTTCCCTTGGGCATCCAATGTTATTAAATAGAATAGGTAACCTAGAGAGTCCAGTTAAAGATAATCCTATGTCACTAAGGGCTCCCAATCATACGTCTCTAAGTTAAGCTAAATATTTCATAACACGGGATAGGGAGAAACCCATTAAGTCATGTTAGCTAAAGTCGCAGGCTTGTATGCATCCGAGGGACGAGAGCCAAAGTCAAAAATGGCTTGAAGGCAACAGGTCGAGGCTGCTAAATGAAGAGTCAGCTGAGTCGTGAGGGTCCGAGTGCTGAGAGAATTGTACACGGGAAGGAAAACCCTAGGTTTAGGGTTTGGGTAGTCGACTGATGCTTGGATCAGTTGACTGGTAATTGGCACAAAAAGATCAGTCGTCTGATCTTCTGTGCAGTCGACTAGTGTCAGCTGAAAATTCGAATGTTGGATTATAACATTTGGATTCGGTTGGAACCAATCGACTGGTGTTGACACCAGTAGACTGGTAACGGCTAGTTCAACCACGAGCTCTATTTAAGGGATCGAGCTCAGTTTGGCTAGCTAGGGTTGACGAAATTGACTTTGGTTAAAGTCCAATTAGTAGTCTTTGTGCTCAGGGTTTGTTGCAAGGATTGTGGCGAGGTTTCTCCACCCATAAGGAGCGACAAGAGCTAGCCGAAGGTATTCTGGGGTCTAATCCACCGATGGATAGGGATCATCTACCTTACGGATAACCATGGAGTAGGAGTCTTATCTCCGAACCACGTAAACGGTTTGTGTTAGCATTTGCTTATTTGTATTACTTGTATTTTCGCTTGCGCACGCTAATGTTGTAGGAAGAACCGACGCGAAACGTGGGTGATCGTCTATTCACCCCTTTAGCCAGTGCATCGATCCCCGACAAGTGGTATCAGAGCCGAGGTTGCTCGTCTATAGACTAACCGCCTGGAGAGCAAAAGGCTAGAGGAAATGACGCTTGAAGAATGCTTAGGGGATTATATCAACATTCCACCTCCCTAGGACCGCGAGAGTTTCGATTTTTGGAGGATGCAGATAAAGACATGGTTCAACATGAATTGAGATCTAATGATCGCCATTGAAGAACCATTTGAAGTCTCGAAAGATAAACACGGGAAAAAGCTCCGACCACGATATTGGAATGAGGAGCAATAAACACACATCAAAAACAAATAATAAGGTAATATCAATTTTACTTAATGTTTTACCTAATGATATAATTAGTCGTGTAGGTGAGTACAAATGTGCTTATGAACTATAGAGCAAAGTGATTGCTCTTCATCAAAAGCATACACAAGAAGAAGAGCCTAAGGAGATGGACTTATTGGTCCAAGAAGAAGAAGATGTGGACAAATCGGATGTGGAAAGAAGCTCAACATCCGAAGAAGAGGAGAAAGAAGAAAAAGAATCATCCACCTCCTCAAGTGAAGTGGTACAAGATGAAGAAGAACCATCCACTTCATCAAAGAGTGAAGAAGAAGTTTCCACTTCAAGAATTGAGGGAGAGGAGAGACCATCCTCAATACCGGAGCAAGAAGAAGCTTCCACCTCCACCAAAGCAAAGTCAAAAAACTACATTATTTGCTTTAGGTGCAATGAAAGGGACACTATAAGGACAAGTGTCCAAAGGGTAAGAAAAAGAAGGTAAACCTTAAATTAAATTTAATTAATTTGAAAACTAATATGAGTTGTACGGATGGAGCTAAGATGGAGAAGAACACATTAGGTGCTTCACATGTGGTGAGCTAGGACATTACCACACCAAATACTCAAGGAAAGGGGAATTCAAGAAGTTGGAGCATTTGAGAAAATGAGAGAAGAAGGACAAAAGGAGGAGCTCACATCAAGGGGGAGCTACATGAGTAAGGGAGGTAATCCCTAACTTTAATTTGAAATATAATTCAAATTTAAACTCCTCCATGTATGTTAGAAATAATGAAAATTATTTACCCATGCATAATTTTGGTTATAGATATCATGATAAAAATAAGGCTAATGTTGCATATCAAAACTCTAGGCAATTCATGCATCATGATAAACCTAGAACTTTTAGACCTAAGGACCAAGACATTGATCCCAAGAAAGGGATGTTAGATCGAGTGCGGTTGCTAGAGGGGTGGTGAATAGCACTTTTTCGGATCTTCTCGAACTCGTTCTTCCTACGTTGTTAGTTGCGCAAGCGAAAATACAATAAAACAATAAACTAACAATAATAACAATGCTAACAAACCCGATTTACTTGGTATCCACCCCTAAGGGTGACTAATCCAAGAATCCGTCGGTGGATCACTCCTCGGATAACCTCCGGCTAGCCCTCGTCACTCCTTGTGGGTGGAGAAACCTCGCCACAATCACCTTGACAATACCTGGGCTCTGGAGACTACTAACAAGCCTTAACCAAGCTTGTTTCGTCAAGAGTCTCAGCCACCATGAAGTCCTCTATAAATAGGACTCGGGCTGAAACCCTCGACACCAGTCGACTGCTCCCAGGGCAGTCAACTGGTCCCACTGAAAATCGACTGTTGCAACCCCAACGCTCGAATTTTCAGCCAACTCACCAACCGCTACCAGTCAACTACTCCTAGGGCAGTCAACTGGTCCCCAGCTAAAACTCTTATGTGAGTTTCATCAGTCGACTGTCCCCAGGCCAGTCGACTGATCTACTCACCCACCTAAGATTACCCTTCCCGAGTACATTCCACTCTGCACTCGAACCCTAGGATTTCCCGATTACAACCACACAGTACTCATACCCTCATGACTCAACCGACTCCCCATCAGCAGCCTCGACTATTGCCTTCGCACCCTCTTCATATTCGGCTCCCGTCCCTCGGATGCACGCAAGCCTCCAGCTTGCCTCCATGCCATCCTTCATGCATGCTTTGAAGTCCCCGCCCCTCAGCTTATCGTCTCTGCTCTCCAAGTTCCCTCAGGTGCACACAAGCCTCCAGCTTGTCTCTATGCCACCCTTCACCGTACTGAGGCCGTCCAGCTAAGTCCATATGTGTAACCTGCGCACCCTGCACACTCAACATACACATATCAAATACACAAGGGTAAATCTAACTTAAATCCTTTGCCCAAACATCAAAATATTTGGTCACTCCGGACCACAGATTGTCTCAATAAGGGAGACATATGCCTAAGCAAATGGGTAAGTCTAGGAATGTCCAAGGTGGATATGTTGATTCTAGGTTTATGAACCCAGAAAGGAAAAATTAAGCTTTAAGGGCAAAGCTTGATAAATTAGAGAAAACCCTAGATAGATTCACAATTGGATCCAAGGGTTTAAGTATGGTGTTGGGTAGTCAAAAACTCAACAATGATAAATCGGGTCTAGGATACCGATCTAAGTTCTCCAATGCTATGGAGAAGTCATATGCAAGTGTGTCATATGGTTATAGCAAGGGGAAGCACAAGAATATCAAGGGAAACCCATTTAAAAGGAAAAAGAAGAACTTAACAAGGGACAAGATGTCTAAGGTTAAAAATGTTAGGTTTGTAGGCCAAGAATCACCGGAAGTATACTGGTGTGACCTTGTGTTTGTAGAAGAGTCACCAAGAGAGGTGGCCAAGACTAAGAGCTTAAGGGGGAGCTCTAGGAGCCAAGTTGGGACCCATGGTCAATGGATCTCGGGAGGATTTTTCTTGGAAATCTAGATGGACCATGGTGTGTGTCAAAGGATTTGGAGACGGATTTGAATCTCAATCCTAGGGATTTGACACATTGAAATTGAGTGTCATGCATGAAAATATGAGATTGGAGTCATATTGCATGAGAATTAATTTTTGATGTATAGATGTCATATAAACCAATACTAGGGATGCATTATGGTTTGATATGGGCAGATACATCAAGAGGAGGCCAAAACTAGGACTTTAGGTCAAGGTTCAATTGAATCATTTAGATAGTTTTGGCTTTTGTGTCAATCTTGGGATTGATAGTAGATACATTTTTTAATGTATTTTTCCCAAGAGACACGGGTACCAAAACCTCTCCACAAAAATTGGTAATTTTTAGAGAATTGTGGAATTATTAGCGCATTTATGAAATTGGGTTCAGAATGCTGAAAAGGTTGATATTATGGTATCAGTCGATTGATGCAGAGGGCAGTTGACTGATAATTCTATGAGTTGGGTTTTTGACTAGGTCAGTCGACTGGTAACTGTCTTAGTCGACTGATACAGGCTGAAATTTTTTTTAACAAAATCGGAAAGTGTTCAAATGAGTGTAAACTTGTGTATAATCTTATGGGAGTTAATACATAATGCTTATACTCATTAGAGGTTAAAGGATCCAATAATTGAGATATTGTTGGAGCCTTTTGATGTGTGGTAAAGGGGGAGAAGTGTTAGGTTTAAATGGGAAACCAAACACGCTTTTACAAGAAATCCCAGGTCAAGGGGGAGAGTAGGTAAAGAGGGAGCATTGTTGCTCATTTATTTGCAAAGGGGGAACCTTGGAGATGTTCTTAAAAGGTCTTTGTAAGTCCAATATAGGGGGAGCCTTGGAAAGGTTCTTAAAAAGCCTGTCTTGGTAAAAATCCTAACTCTTGGGGAGTTTAGGTGTGGGGATGCCTTGTGATAGGGTCCATGCATGTTTGCATTGCATTGGCGGTATAAGTCCAAGGTGTAACCTTGGCAACGTAAGTCCAAATATTGATTAGTATTTGTTATTTGTTATTTGTTTTCCCTAACTTACGTATTGCCAAACATCAAAAAGGGAGAGATTATTGGAGCAATCTATGGTCCGGAGTGACCATATGTTTTGATGTTTGGGCAAAGGGTTTAAGTTAGGTTCACCCTTGTATTTGATATGTGTATGTGAGTGTACAAGTTTGCAGGACACACATAGGCTTAGCTGGACGACTTTGGGTCCAGTGAAGGATGACATGAGGAGATAAGCCGTGGACTTGTATACATCCGAGGACCGTGAACAAAGCAGGAACGATGAGCCGAGGGAAGCGCACTTCGAGGCATACACGAAGGATGACATGAGGACGAGCCGCGGGCTCGTATGCATCTGAGGGAGGAGAGCCAAATTCGAAGATGGCTTGAAGGCAACAAGTCAAGGTTGCTAGGTGAAGAGTCAGCTGAGTCGTGAGGGTCCGAGTGCTGAGAGAATTGTACTCGGGAAGGGAAATCCTAGGTTTAGGGTTTTGGCAGTCGACTGATGCTTGGATCAGTCGACTAATCTTCTATGCAGTCAACTGGTGTCGATTGGGAATTCGAGCATTGGGTTGTAACATTCGGATTCGGTTGGAACTAGTCGACTGGTGTTGGCACCAGTCGACTGGTAACGACTAGTTCAACGACGAGTTCTATTTAAGGGAGCTCGGTTTGGCTAGCTAGGGTTGACGAAATTGACTTTGGTTAAAAGTCAATTAGTAGTTTTTGTGCTCAAGATTTGTTGCAAGGATTGTGGTGAGGTTTCTCCACCCACAAGGAGCGATAAGAGCTAGCTGGAGGTATTTCGGGTCTAATCCACCGACGGATAGGGATTGTCCATCTTACGGACAACCGTGAAGTATCTTATCTCCAAATTACATAAACGGTTTGTATTAGCGTTTGGTTATTTGTATTTCTTGTATTTCTGCTTGCGCACGCTAACGTTGTAGGAAGAACCAACACGAAACGTGGGTGACCTTCTATTCACCCCTCTAGCCGGTGCATCAATCCCCAACATGAATGACTTTCCCTATCTTCATTGAAATATTTGAGGATGACTTAATTTTAGGATTTCTTTTCACTTCTCCTATTTTAAATAGTGGATACTTGATAAATAGTCAGAATTCATAGAACTTGTGAGTACTTGTGTCCCATGGTGATTTTTCAAACTGTCTTTTGGTTACTGAATGTTGCTCGGATCATTAAAGCTCACTTGAAAAAATATTATCCCTATCATACTTGTATAGACTTGTATTTGCATTAGTGCTACACTTGTAAAACAAAAAAAATATTTGAATTGAATAAGGAATTAAAAAATAGTATCGTGCATGAAAACTAGTCATTTATCCCTTTAAGATCGAGTTAGGTTACTAAGAAAATAAATACTAGGCTTCAGGTGATTGCGAGCACTCCTTTGAGACCACGGGCAATTTGAAAAAGATGAACCTAGAATGTGGCAGGTAAGTGTCTATCAACGGGATTATTAGAAAATTAGTTAGATGATGATTTGATAAACATTAAGGTTGATACTTGAATAAATATGGTCACTCATCCCACTAAGCACGGAGAACTTCTTCGTAAGTCTCACTCAAATCTATTTTTATATCATGCTCATCAATAAAAGTGTTGGACAGAATTAGATTAAATTCACTAGGGATTATGATGCATTACAACTAATACATAAGTATAATGCAGAGTGATTGCTTGAGGACAAGCAAAAGTTTAAGTTTGGGGATGTGATAAGCGCATATTAGACATGATTTTATCCTTTCAATTACGCTCATTACTTGCTTTTCGTGATTCTATTTGATATACTTTTACCCCTTCTTAGTTTTTACATAAAGATCGATCTACTCTTTATGTGTTTGTATGGACAAGATGCATTTCAGAGTGAGAAGGGAGCAGAAATAGAGTGAAACATGAGCCAGAGCCGGAAGCAGCCCCCCCACACTGGCGGGTCATGTGGTTCTGCATGGCTATATGGGATCTTGGAATCCCCACACTACACGGCTGTGCCCCATAGCATGGCCTTGCCTCCCTTGCTGTAGGCTGTATGGTTGGGTTGTCCCCTAGCACGGCCTGTGTGGCCACTTTCCAGGTAGCACTAAGGTCAGGCTTTTACCGTACCCCACACGGCACGATCGTGTGGTTTCACACAAGTATGCCGCCAAGAGGGTTTGGAGATGTGCACCCTCTATATAAAAGGGGTCTTCCTCCACTTTTCTTGGGGAGGAAGTTTCTCCCTTTGGGAGAGCTACCTTGGATCCACCCTTCATCTTAAGCGACTCATCAATGATCTAAGGACCTCTCTGGAACCATCCACATCTCCTGAGGCTAAGGATTGGATCCGAAGACTTTACACTTCGACGGCAAAGCATTTTCTTCTCTCTTCTCTTTGTTTGAGTTGTGAAATGCTTCATATAAGATCACGTAGAGCGATAGAGGGGGAGGGGTTGAATAGTGCTCTTAGCTTTTTCATAAGTGATGAGCATAGATTTAATATGTTTTTATACTAGTATTACCACTCATTCATTTAGTTTTTCTGTCTCAAATATACATGATTGCACTATCTTTAACACTTAATCAACATATTTTCTATTTCTAGTTTGGAAATATGCTTTTCTTTCATTTTTTCTTTTAGGGACATATTTGGAGTGAAAATGATACAAAAAGGAGCAAGACAAGAGCTAGAGGGCTGGACGAGACTGGGTTATGCCCCATAGACACGACCCCGTGTAGATTCTGTTAGGATGTATATTAAAAGCCTTGATTTTGGTTTGAATACATTTTCATTTTAAAGAGAATCGTAAAATCACACAGTGCATGTTTATATTAGTATGTGCACAAAATGTTTGATACTTGACATTGTAGATAATATGGTGTGTGGTGTTGCACAGAAGATCATGTTATCAGGTTCCTTGCCGAAGTATAAGGAAGAGGCTCACAACCAAGATGGAGTTGGACAAACCATCGGGATGGTTGTTGTGTAATTAGGTGTGGTTTATTTTAAGCATAGAATTACACTAGTATACTTTGTGTACATTGAGTAGGACCAAAAGAGAGGTCATCCAATTTTTGTACTGACTTCGTAAATTGGATTAGTCCTCGGATATATTATGGAGTACGATTTCTTAATCCCGATATAATAACGGGCATATATTATTAATTATTATTTCTTTGATTTACCAATGGGTGAGATCTATTCTGTTAGATCGATATGCTCGGTAAGTTGGAAGATAATATTAATAATATGGTGTGTCATTGATTATTGACGGAATCCGTGTCCTGGTGAGTCGGGATGATGATGCCCCCTTGGTGAGCTCAAAAAGGACGTCATGTCAAATCTTGCAAGTGGACTATGGTCCGGCATGATGAAAAGGTTGAGTGGTACTAATCAAGGATCAAGAGGATAATTAATTTAATTATCAGTAAATTAAATTAATTATCGGGCATTCGATATCTTAAACACGGGGAGATGAACAACTCATAATAGGTGGAGCCCATATGAAAATATGGGGGTTGGTGAGGAAGTACAATGGGATCCTTTAGTGGAATGGATCACCATTAATGGACCGAGTTTGGATCCATTAGCGGGCCAAGAACCAACTCCTCCTCATGGTCCCTATCTTAACCCTATAAATACCCCATAGGAGTCATGATACAAGGTTGAATGAATTAATTGAGAATTAATTCGATTAATCACAAAATCCACACACAAAACCTTTTTTTTTTTTCCAAAACCCACTCTCTCTCCTAGGTTACTTGGCGCCAGCGAGAAGGAGGAGGAAGAAGAAGAGGTTGATCTTCATCTTCAGCTCATCCTTTGGGCGTGAAGGACCGGCAGGAGAGGGTGGAGCACGTTGGTGCTCGGCTTGGAGCAGAGGCGCAGGCGGAGGGTGGCCGGCGGCGGGTTTAAACACCTTGTGGCGCAGGCGGCAAGAAGGAAGGAGAACTCATCTTTCCTCCCTTCTTCCTCCTTGTTCTCTTCTCCTTCCCTCACAGTTGTCTCCTCCTCTGCGTGCGCAAGCAAGGAGCATAGGAGCAGAAGTTTCCGGAGGCCGAAAAACAGAGGATTGGCCTTTTTGTTTGGCGTCGATGGTGAGGGTGAGGGATTAGGGTTTTCCAGCGGGTTTTTGGGAAGAAGAAGGAGCTTGCTCAGCTTCTTCTTCCCTTTCTTTATCTTCCTAGCTGCCTCTCGGTGCTGCCTCTTGGCCGACCAGAGCTTGGAGCTTGAAGTGGTCGGCGGCGAGAGGAGGAGGGCGCAAGAAGAAGGTCGGCCGAAACCCTAGCTAGGGTTTTTGCTACCAAAGAGGAAGCGGATTGAAGAAGGTGATTTTGGCATGCTTGGAGACTCCGCGTCTTGGTAGATCGTCGCCCACACGACGTCCAGGAGGGGAGGGTCATAAGGTAGAAGTCTGCGAGATAAACGGCGAGGTATAACTCTCCTGAGCTTCGTTTTACTTATGTTATGTCTTAATGTGACATGTTACTTTGCCTCGTCATTTTATGTATGTTTGTTAATTATTTTGATTATTAATCATGGATAATAATTAGCTAATTGAACCCCGAAGATAAACACAAAAATCGGCGATCCAATCATCGTCATTTCCGCGGTTAATCAATCCGAAAAGTTACAAGACCTTAAACTTGGTTTTGGCTAAGTTGTAACTTGGATTAATTGACACGACGACGAGACGGTTATTAGAGGGACGGGTCTCTATTCGGGTTAAATATTTAATCCGTAAACATAGAGAGGTATCTCAGGTACGATCCCGTGGTTGTCTTGGAAACCGCCAAGCCATACCAACAGATTCCACTGCGTGGTCGTGCCCCCTAGCACATCTTGTGCCCATCCAGCAGACCCGGTTGTGACCTAAGGCATAGTCGTGCAGGCGGCTAAAGTGGGGTCGTGCCTCCTCCTTCCAACCACAGGCACGACCAGACCGTGCCCACCTCGCCGAGAAGAGCACGGCTAGGTTGTGCCATCAAGCATGACCCTCTGCTTTGATTGTGTTGGAGTATTAGGCTACACGGCCAGGCCATGCCAACATTGGCACAAAGGGCATGGCGGGGCTATGCCATCTGGCATGGCCCACGCTTTGGCCGTGCCCCATCTCCAGCACGAGGCACGGCCGAACCATCCTAGGAGGCATGACCCGTGCCTTTACCCGTGCGCACCCCTATAAAAGGGGGCCCTTCTCCATTGAGAAGGACATCTTTGGCTTTGGGGCTCCACCCTTTAGCTTAAAGAAGGGTTTTCCCCTCTAGGAGAAACCCTAGAGCCTTCATCCTCGCCGATCCATCCACCTCCAGAGCAAGGAGACGCTTCAAGAAGATCGACGACATCACGATAAGCTTTCTCCTTCCCCTTTCCTCTAAGGTTAGGGTTGCAGAAGCCATTTTTTGTCTTGTTGTTGTTATCTTCCTTGTAATAGAGTAGTTATCTAAATCTAGGATGTAGAAGGTAGCTATAATATGATGATGTTGTATGAACTATGTATTGATGCACTTTCCTTATTCAATGAAATGTACATGTTTTGTTCTATGTGTATGTTGCCTTGTATATGTTTGTGGAAATGCTTAAATGGTGAATAGATGTAGTTGTAAAGGTTTGGTCACCACGTAGAGGGAGCGTTCGAGATCGTATGACCGGAGCAGCTTAATTGACACAGGTATGCTGTTCTATGGATGTCTCAGGCATTGCATTGAAATTGAAGCCAACCCCTTACAAGAGGTTAACTAACACGGCTTAATGAGTTTCTTCCTATCTCATGTTAGGAGATGACTTGTGCAATTTAAGATCGTATGACTGGGATAACCTGAGTGACACATATATGTCATGCTGAATCGGACATCCTAAGTTATCTTGCCTATCTAATTACATTGGATGGCAAAAGGGGGAAATATTTCAGTGCACTTCTTCTATAGGGCAAACACTAGTGCATAGTTAGGATCTCTACAAAAATATATACATGGAAATTAGAATAAGAATAATACGTAGGACATCAACTAGCATTGTAGCGAAATCGAAATCTTATATTCCACCTATCTAACCCTTCTCCCAAAGATCTTCTCTTTCTCTTCTCTTCTCTTCTTCTCTACTTCTCCTCTTTTTCTCTCTCTTTCTAGTGAGCTATTCTCTGTCATAACCAACCAACGAAGTCTAGATAGCTTGCCTTGCCTAATCAACTAGTGCTTAATCAACAGTCTCTGTGGATCGATATTTTTATTACTTGATGACATTTTCGTATACTTACGGATTGACATCAGTAAGTCGAGTTAAAAATACAACGAAAATAAGAACAGAAAAACTCAATCGCTAACACGAGTTGGTTTTACATGGTTCGGAGTATGTGACAGCTCCTACTCTAACGTTCACGATCTTTGATCATTTACTTTGGGCAATCCACTATTAGTTCAAAATGATGCTACAAATATGAAAGTTTAAGTACAATGCAAAATAAGTTATATCGACAACCATTGAGATAAAGTTCAAGTACAAAGTTGTCGGAGTAGCGTTGCAGTGTCTTTGAGCAGCTTCTGGCGCAACACATACTGGTCGAAGGCCCCTTACATAGGGTCTCCCATGCGCTTGTATACCCACTCGGGCGCCCCCATTGTGATGATGTGGCGGATGCTCATCGAAACTTTATTTGGGAAACTTATCTATTCCCAGGTGCCTGTATCAACCTAAGCGCCTGTATAGGGATGTGACATGCCAACCAGCACGCGCTAGCTTAGGCAAACCCTAGCTGAGCTGAAGGCATCTGGGGCGCCCATATGACTCTTGGGCACTCAGGACTCCGAGCGCCTGACTGCTCTCAGGCGCCCTAGACTTCGGGCGCCTGGGTGTTTGCAAGCGCAGGATTCCTTCCAGCCCATTGGAGCCTTTCTTCCAACCTCTAACTAAACTTTTCTACACCCACAAAGTTAGCACAGGCAAAATAAAGATATATGAATGCATTTTGCAACTTGGGTTATCCGATCCTGACTTTTGAGTTTCGACTGAAACTCTAGGTCGGACCGACGCTTACTGTTCCCTCTTCAGGAGAAAGCAGCCTAACCTACTCCTCTCAGGAGAGTTTGCCTTTTACCAATCGGACCTCTGGTTGGACTTTTGCTCAGCCTCCGATCTCAACTTCGAAGCTCACGACATTCAATCTTCGACTCGTCTCGATTCCTGTCCGTCGTCCATGATCAACCAAGTCATCTGCCCAATCCTCCAGATTAGGACTTCGGTGCCCTGCCCTCGACTAAGACTAAGTGCCTAACCCTCGACTAGGACTATGTGCCCAATCCTGCATATTAGGACTTAGTGTCTAGGTCAATTAGGACTTTCCAGTACATTCAAGGTAACACGTTAGATCACAAACAACACTAAATTTGGAACCCTTTTCCAATATCAAAACAAGGTTCGATCAAGTAGTTTTGGTACCAATAATCTGTCCCTTTTTATTTATGACAATATAATTCAAAGTTAAGTAAAATAAGCGATAAGTAATTAAATAATTACTATTTTCAAAAATTCGTAAAAAATTATTCTTAGAAAATATTTTTCAACTCAACCATTGAGTTTCAAACAAGTTCCCCCTAAATTGCACCTATCCACCTATAATTTTGAAAATCTACACTTTTTTAGGAGCTAAGTTTTTTGAAAAAACCTTAAATGTTGAAAACTATTTTATTTAAATCCCCCCCACTTTGACATATATAAAAAAAAACTGAGGTGAAGGAGAACTTGAAAATTATCCACTTTGACATATATAAAAAAAAACTGAGGTGAAGGAGAACTTGAAAAAATAATTTTCAAACTAAATTTAAAAAAAATACTTAAGTCTCAAAAATATAAGTATCAGAGCTTGGACTATTTTGTAAAAATATGTAGAGGTTATCTTTTTGAAAAAAATTATGAAAAAACTAGTTTAATTTGGAAAGAAATTTCTAAAACATCATGATTGATTTTTGTAAAAGAATATCTGAAGCAACAAGATTAATTTTTGCAAAAGAAAATTCTGAGGAAGGAAATAATAGCTTTTTGCAAAAATATTTTTCTAAGTGACAAAGTAATTTTTGAAAAAATTTCTAAGTAAAATATGCCTTTTTCAAAAGAAGCACATGAGTTTTTCAAAAATTTAAGTGAAAAAAATAAGAGCTTCTTCAAAAAGAATTTTAAGTGAAAAGCAAAATAATTTACAATAATTTCCTAAGAAAAAACATAGATTTTCGAAAGAGAATTAAATAAGAGTTTGCAAAAATTTGAAAAATAAAATTGAGTCGTTTTCAGGCAAAACAACGCTTAATGCAAAAGCTTGACTAATGCATGAAAAAATAATATCTAAGAAAGTTTAGCTACCAATTGTTGAATTGACGTATGTCTGAAAATAACGGGTAATGTTTAAAATAATAGTTTAAAACTTACTCATCTATTTTCTATAGACATTGATGGAGTTGAATAACCCGTGGAGGACACGTGGGATAATGAAACTACGTGGTAAAATATAATGAGTCTGAGCGACTCCTCTGTTAGAGTTCTCGGGACACTTTTGGGAAGAGAGCCTCCAGGGTCCCTCTCGGGAGACACACCCTGGAGGATCAGATCAGATAACCCCTCCTGGGATCACCTCAGGAAGCCGAGTCCCGAGATCGCCTCGGGAAAGTAGAGCGCCCGCTATCGCCCGGGCCAGAAGGCCCCGAGATCACCTCGGGGAAGCAGAGTCCGAGTAACATTCGACCTCAAGTAACGATTCTCTCCTCTTTTCTCGGATCTATGGATAAGCATCCCCATTAAAGCGGAGTCATCATGACCCTTAAATACCGCAACGGGTCGAAACACATAATGACGACGTGAACTGTTTCAAAAACTATCCAGTAACCTCCGTAGGGGGGACGTGACACATATCATGGGGACGCGCCAAGGCAGCCGCCGCAGGTATAAAAGGTAGCCCAACCCCTCCGGTAAGGGGGTTATGCTCTCTTTGCTACTCGTACATTTTTTCTGCTTACTACTCCCCTTCTCCATCGAGGCACTGACTTGAGCGTCGGAGTGGGCTCCGCCGGACAACCTCCGGCGTGTTCGCCTAACGCTCGAGTTGATCTCGCAGGGCGCAGAGTTCCTCCACTCCCGTCAGCATCCACGTGGGTTGAACCTCGGTGACTGACCATCGACGTTGATTCCTTCCGGAACAAATTTGGCGTCGTCTGTGGGAAACCAGCAAAGCACCTGAAGGAGCACCGATGATAGGACCAGAGGGACAATCGATTGTCCTGACAAGGGAGGAACTGGACCGCTAGGTGGCCAACGCCATCAAAGAAGTGCTTGAGCAGCACCAAGTTGAACAAGCTGCCTCGCAGCAAGGGGCTCCCGCGCGGGAGGAGATCCCTAGAATCTCCATTTCGCACTCGCGAAGACCCGTCACCCCAGTAGGACGACGGGACGGAGCATCCCCAGGTCCCTGAAGAGACTCTCCTGGGGGTATCGAGAAGATCCACTCGATAGCCTCTAGCTCGCAGAGGCACGAGGAAGGACAAGGGAAAAGGGAGGAACCTAAGGCTTCCCATAAGGTTCCCTCTACTCCCTTCTAATATGAGATTGTTGACGACTCCATGTTGAAGCAGTTCTGCGGGCCTGGGATCGCTGATTATGACGGGAAGACGGATCCGGAGGATCACGTCTGCAAGTTTGAGAACGCGACACTCTTGCACCAGTATACTAACGGTGTAAAGTGCCGGGTGTTCCTGAACACCCTATCTGGAGCAACCCAACGATGGTTCCAGAGGCTGCCACCAGGTTCTATCAACTCTTTCGCGGAGTTCAGAACCGCCTTCTTCCACCACTTCGCTAGTAGCCGTTGCTATCAGAAGACGACGCTCAATCTGTTCGCCCTGAAGCAGAAGTCGAAAGAGCCGCTTAAGGAGTACATCCAGCGGTTCAACAGGGTGGCGCAAGACATGGCCAGTGCAATGTCAGAAATCCTTGTTAGTGCCTGCACTCAAAGGCTCGCGGAAGGGGATTTCTTCCGATCCCTGGTGAAGAAGCCCCCCGTCAGTTTTGATGACCTGCTGGGGCGTTCCGTCAAACACGTTAACGTGTAGGAGGTACAATACGCCCGTCGCAAGAAACCAGTCGGGGTCCTCCCTCCCGCTGCTCCCCAGTCTGAAAGGAAGGAGCCCCCAGCTCCAACTCACGGAAAAGACCTCCACCTCGAGAAGGACCAGTGGACTGGTAGACGCAGGCTGGTTGAGATGGTGGATACCGAGCAGCCGGAACCCGGGTCGAAGTACTGCGGTTTTCATGGCAGCACAACACACTCCACCGAGGTGTGTCACGCCTTGAAGAAGAGATTCAGTGAGGAGGCCGACACCAAGCCTCAGAGAAAGTTGAATAAAGCGGGGTACCGCCGAAGGTCTCCACGTCGAAGCCTCTCTCCTCGGCGACAGCACGCCAGGGAGAACGAGACCCGACATCGGTCTCGGTCACGATCGCGAGGAAGGAGTCGAGGGCCTGCACCCCGAAAATCTCTCTCCTTAGAAAGAGATCCCCAGAAGGGCAAGACCCCTATCCGCGGTCTGCCCTCTGGACATGTTGGAGTGATCTCCGGAGGACCTATCGAAGTAGACTCTCACCGACTAAGGAAGTCTCATACCCGGCTGCTGGAAAACTACTCTATTGGGATGAGCCGGAGCCAGGAGCATAACCATACAATTTCTTTCAGTCCAGTAGACTTGGAGGAGGTGGAAGCTCCTCATGAAGATGTCATAGTAATCATAGCCCGCATCGCCAACTACGAGGTTAAGCGCATCTTCGTGGACACAGGAAGTTCCGTGAATATCCTGTACAAGGCGGCTCTGGACCAGATGCAGATTGACGAGGATGAGCTACTTCTGGTCTCGACCCCATTGTTCGGCTTTATGGGTACTGAGTATAGCCGATAGGGCAAATCACCCTATCGCTCTCATTGGGTAGCGACATGTTGGAGAGGACCAGGAGGACGCCTTTCTTGATTGTGGATGCTCCCTCCTCCTACAACGCCATCCTGGGCAGTCCGACGCTCGGTGTCTTTCAGGCGGTGGTCTCTGTCTACCACCAGAAGATAAATTCCCCGTAGGCGACCGAGTGGTTGAGGTCAGAGGGGACCAACTGGTGTCTCAGCGATGCTACAGCGGGGAAGTCAGGACAGAATCCCGGAAGAACCCAAGGGCATTAGAAGACTAGCTGGAGGAGATGGTCAGGCACAGAGGGAGAGGGACAAAAGGCTCGAGTGGCCCTGACAGGCCAACTATCTCTGACCCTTCCGGTCTCGGTAAGATTTACTTTGCATATTATGTACTCACCTGTGTATCTTTGTTACCTTGCAGCAAATTCAAGTAATAATGGAAGTGCACTCTCTAACATATCAATGTGCTACCGAGGACTTAAAAACCCTAATATTTCGCGGTGCTGCGGATGCCCGAGGTACTTAGGCTTGGTCTGGGTTGCTACGGACTCCCAACCAAGGATAAATACCCTAATAGCTCGCGGTGCTGCGGATGTCCGAGGTACTTAGGCTTGGTCTGGGTTGCTACGGACTCCCAACCAAGGGTAAAAACCTTAATACCTCGCGGTGCTGCGGATGCTCGAGGTACTTAGGCTTGGTCTGGGTTGCTACGGACTCCCAACCAAGGATAAAAACCCTAATACCTGATGGTTGTAACCACCGAGGTAGCAATACCCAAGGTATGGCTCGACGGGTTTCCTAAGCAACCACGGGGTGGAACATGAGAGACCTCTCTATGTCTACGGATTAAAAATTTAATCTGAATAGAGACTCGTCTCCCAAACGACCGTCTCGTCGTCGTATCAATTGACTCAAGTCACAACTTAGCCAAAACTAAAGTTAAGGCCTTGTAACTTTCTAAATCAAAAGACCGCGGAAAAGATGACGAATGGATCACCGGTCTTTGTGTTTATTATCGGGGTTCATGCCATAATTAATTATCAATATTAATTAACGAATAATTAAACTATGATAATTAATAAAACCACATGCGATGATAAGAACAAGCATGAAATAACAAGAAAACAAGAGGAGCTAAAGAGAGGTATACCTCGCCTTTTACCTCGTAGTCTTCTACCGTATGACCCTCCCCTCTTGGACGTCATGTGGGCGATGAGCTACCATGACATGGAGTCACTAAGGCTCGCTAAGATCACCTTGTTCAAACCTCTTCCTCGCGCCAATACAAAAACCCTAACACCTAGGGTTTTCACTGCCGGCCACCTCCCCTTCACTTGCGCCGCCGGCCACCTCAAGGCCAATGTTCGCCGGCCACAAGAGAACTAAGGAGAGGATGATTAGGAAGATGAAGAGTAAGGAAGAAGAAGAAGAAAGAAGCTCCTTCTTCCTCCCAAAACCCACCGAAACCCTAATTCTCTCCTCCTTCACCGCCGGCGCCAACAAGGAAGAGAACCCCTGTTTTTCGGCCGCCGAATTCCTCTCCTCGTTGCTCCTTGCTTGTACACGTAGAGGAAGAGGTGGTAATGAAGGAAGAAGAAGAGATTAGAGAAGAAGGAGAAGAAACAAACTTCTTCTCCTCCTCACCGCCGGTGCCGCAAGTCAAGAGAACCCACCGCCGACAGCCCTCCTCCAGCTACTCTGCTCTATGCCGAGCACCAGGGTGCTCCTCCTAGTCCTGCCAAAGCTTCACGCCCAAGAGATGATTGAAGGATGAGGAGAGAACTCCTCTTCTTCCACCTTCATCCTGCCGGCACAATCTTTGCCCTAGGAGAGAGAATAAGAGAGTTTGGGTTTTTTTGTTGTATTATTGGATGATCAATTAGCCTTGTATCATGACTCCTATGAGGTATTTATAGGGATAAGGTAGGGACCATGAGGAGGAGTTGGTTCTTGGCCCGCTAATGGATCCAAACCCAATCCATTAATGGAGATCCATTCCACTAAAGGATCCCATTAAACTTCTTCACCAACCCCCATATTTTCATATGGGCTCCACCTATTATGAGTCGTCCATCTCCTCGTGTTTAAGATATCGAATGCCCGATAATTAATTTAAATTATTGACAATTTTAATTAATTATCCTCTTGATCCTTGACTAGTACCACTCAACTTTTTCATCATGTCGGACCATAGTCCACTTGCAAGATTTGACATGACGATCCTTTTAAGCTGATCAAGAGGGCATCATCATCTTGACTGACCAGGACACGGATTCCCTCAATAATCAACGACACACCATGTAGATAAAATTATTACTCAACTTACCGGGCCTATCGATCTAACAGAATAGATCTCGCCCATTGATAAATCAAGGTAATAATTAATTAAATACATGTGCCCATTATTATTTCAGGATTTAGAGATCATCTCGATTGTGAGCCTCTTTCTTACACTTCTGCAAGAAACTTGATAACATGATTTTCTGTGCGTCACCACACACTATGTTATCTATAATGCAAAGTATCAGACATTTTGTGCACACACTAATATAAATATGCACCGTGTGATTTTGCGATTCTCTTTTAAAATGTAGATGTACTTTAACCAAAAGCAAGACTTTTAGTATACATCCTAACAATACCGCGCGGTGCTACGGATGCCCGAGGTACTTAGGCTTGGTCTGGGTTACTACGGACTCCCAACCAAGGGTAAAAACCCTAATACCTCGCGGTGCTGCGGATGCCCGAGGTACTTAGGCTTGGTCTGGGTTGCTACGGACTCCCAACCAAGGGTAAAAACCCTAATACCTCGCGGTGCTGCGGATGCCCGGGGTACTTAGGCTTGGTCTGGGTGTTACAGATTCCCAACCAATGGTAAAAACCCTAATACCTCGCGGTGCTGCGGATGCCCGAGGTACTTAGGCTTGGTCTGGGTTGCTACGGACTCCCAACCAAGGGTAAAAACCCTAATACCTCGCGATGCTGCGGATGCTCGAGGTACTTAGGCTTGGACTGGGTTGCTTTGGACTCCCAACCATGGGTAAAAGCCCTAATACCTCGCGGTGCTGCGGATGCCCGAGGTACTTAGGCTTGGTTTGGGTTGCTATAGACTCCCAACCAGGGATAAAAATCCTAATACCTCGCAGTGTTGCAGATGCTCGAGGTACTTAGGCTTGGTCTGGGTTGCTACGGACTCCCAACCAAGGATAAAACCCCTAATACCTCGCAGTGCTGCGGATGCCCGAGGTACTTAGGCTTGGTCTGGGTTGCTACGGACTCCCGGCCAAGGATAAAAACCCTAATACCTCGCGGTGCTACGGATGCCCGGGGTACTTAGGCTTGGTATGGGTTGCTACGGACTCCCGGCCAAGGATAAAAACCTTAATACCTCGCGGTGCTGCGGATGTCAGGGGTACTTAGGTTGGACCGTGTAGACACTCGACCGAGTAGGCGAGACTCTGGCCCGAGACAAGTTGCGCCGCAATGCTAAAGGCTAAACTGATCTACCCGACAAAAGGGGAACAAGCGAGACATCAGGACATTTATACAGACATGCACACACCAAAGGTAACAAATATTTTCCTTAACTTATCGGGGAAATACATTGATGCCAACATCTTAAAGAAATACCAAAGCTACAATCAAAAGATCTGGTAAGGGGAATCACTCCTCTACTCGAGCTTTTCTTCACTATTGCAATATCCCCGTAGAGTCGCTTGGTTCGAAACCATCTTCCAATAGCCGGTGAGCGGGGATCCATGCGCGTCATGATTGAAATCCTTAAGTCCTCGGCGGTAATGGAAAAATCTCGTCCTTCATTCGCGTAGCCAGTGCCAGACGAGGATGCCTGAGGTAACACATGGGTGTGACAATCCCATCTGAAGACCCCGACCACCTCTTCCCGCAAGGAAACATCTAACAACAAGGACGACACAACATTCAGAAGGAAGAGGAGGGGGAACAACAGCTGTAATTTCTCTCCGGAGAATGGCACTGCATCAAGACGCAAAGAAGAATTGCCAAGAAAGAGGAGAGGAAGTAGTGGCGACACCCCTCCCTCTTGGTGACGGTACTGCACCATCCCCGGCAAATACCATCCGATGCCCAAAACTCGGAGAAACGAGAATTTGGAAGAGGATGGCGTTTGAGGCAGACGGGGGACGTACTGTTGGTGCAAGTTGCATCACTGATGTTCTCCTTTAAGTGTTTTATTGTTTGACAATACACTTAAGTTAGTGATACAATAAACAGACAAAGGAGAGTAAAGGAGAAGTAAACTAAGTTGAAGAAAAGTCCTAGTTAATCTAGGCATTGAAACCCTAAGTCCCAGCGAAGGGCTACTGGGCACCTAGCGAAGGGCTGCTAGGTATCGAAACCCTAAGACCTAGTGAAGGGCTGCTAGGCACCTAGCGAAGGGCTGCTAGGTATCGAAACCCTAAGACCTGGCGAAGGGCTGCTGGGCACCTAGCAAAGGGCTGCTAGGTATCGAAACCTTAAGACCTAGCGAAGGGCTGCTAGGCACCTAGCGAAGGGCTGCTAGGCATAGAAGACCTAGCGAAGGGATGCTAGGCACCTAGCGAAGGGATGCTAGGAATAGAAGATCTAGCGAAGGACTGCTAGGCCCCTGGCGAAGCACTGCTAGAGAATGAAGACTTGGCGAAGGACTGCTAGGTAATGAAGTCTTGGTCCAAGGGACTGAGCAACTTAGCTGAGCGATGACTAAGGACAGGAGTAGAGACGGGTCGGGGTTCGGGTGTCTCGAGATCCGGAGTAATCGAAGGCTAAGTAAAAGTCCACCCGAAGGACTGGGTGGCAACCGGCTCCTGAAAGGAGTAAGTGGAAGGCGCGTTCTCGGGGGTGAGAACTTGCGCCGGTTCGACCTAGGGTTTCGTGCAAATCTGAAGTCCGAACCAAGTCCTTAAGCCTAATATTGTATGTATATATGCTTTGTGTTTGTGTATCTTGCAGGTATCAAGAACCGGAGACAAAGCAGGAAGGTTGCTGTAAAAAGGCTGATGGGGGCGCCCCCACTGTTTGGGGCGCCCAGAGCAAGGCTTAAAACCCAGTCTTGGGTTTAAACCATGATGGGGGCGCCCGGAGTAAAGAGGAAAATGCAGTTTTCGTGAAGTAAGCAGAATATGTGTCAAGGGGGGCGCCCGGAAGGTCCGGGGCGCCCGGGTTGAAACCTATATTTGCTGTTTCAGGTTCGAAATGCAGATAAGCGCTCAGGAGGGCGCCCGGGAGGTCCGGGGCGCCCTGGTCAAAGATTTTATCACCTGCGGCGAGGTAGGCGCAAGGATAAGGTTTGACCGAGTTAGGGGCGCCCCCGACGTCCAGGGCGCCCCAGGAGTGCTATATAAGGGGCTTCGACCCCTCTGCTTGAAGAACAACTTCCAAGAGCGATTCCAAGCATTCTGACCGACGACAACGCGCTAGAGACGAGGCTCTACGACCGGGAGGCTCCAGGAGGAAGTGCGCGGCACTTCGGAGGTCCAGATCGGCTGAGCTTCAGACTTTGTCTTGTTGGTTTGCTTTTATTTAATTCCGCACTTAATTTTATTTATCTTTTGATTGTAAACTTGCACTGTAAGTCGGGTTTCTCCGCCTCCGGAAAGTCCGGGAAGGAGACCAATAGTGGACTGGCGTTCCCGTGCATAGGTCTTGGATGTACTGACCCTGGGGGGTTGGGAACCAAGTAAAAATCCTGTTGTGTCCCTGGTTTGCTTTTATTTTTATTTACTGTTCCGCTGCACTAACGCTCTGAGTAGTTCAAAAGATTTACGAAGTTATTGAAAGATTTTTCACGATCGATATTCACCCCCCCTCTATCGACGGCACCGGTCCTACACGTACCACCATAGGCCGCCCAGGAGGAGGCAACCATCAGGATATGTCATCTCCGCCATGCCCTCTGGCGGATCATATGATGCCTCTTCTGGACTACTCGAATAATCCCGGAGTCCCACCTCCGCCATGATCTTCAGCGAGACCCTAGACATTATCTCCACCATGCTCCCCGGCAAGTAGTATGGAACATGAAGTTCCATCTTCACTGGGCCCTTCGACAAGAAACACTACTGCGCTTCTGCTACCCTCCCCGGCGATGTCGACAACTCCCGCCGAGAAGAGGGGTAGAAGAAAGAATATGACATCTCGCCACAAAGAGTCTGTCAGAGGCGGAACGAATGGGAAAGGATGGTTCACCCTCCTCCCCCTATTTTTAGTGACCACTGCCTCTCCGCGCATTTAATGCAGGCACGACGAGGGAACAGCAACGGACGCCGACTCCGAAGCGTCGCATCGATTGGCATGCCTTCGCCGCACCTTGGGACCCACCGCGCTTTATGAGTCAATTCAAGAGATTGCGTGGGCGACGGTTAAGAAGTCACCCACGTTTTCCAAGAGAGAAGAGTCAACGGGGGCCCCACAGGGGAATAAATGTAAGCCTGACACTTGGTCTTGCAGAGTTATCTTGGGAGGACCGTACCCAGGATTAATACCGAAAAACTTCTATCCTTCTATTCTCTGAGCCCTCGCTACAAAGACACGTAACACGTGGAACCTGCCTCAAAAGCATACACAAGGTGGCAAGGCAAAGAAATATGATCATTTTAATCAAAATTGATACATCAGGACCAAGCTCCCTGATCAACACCTGATCCTACAACTCCTAGACCTCGGGAGGGAGCCCCTCTCAAACTCGGCCATCACTCATAAACTTGGGTCCGCACCTGGAGGCAGAAGTTGATCCTTCTTCAACTGGTCGATGACCCCATGGAAGCCTTGCTTCAAACGCTTCATTACCTAGTCCGCAAGGATATCGACGAATTCAACCGATTCTAGGAACTTAGCCTTGAAGTCTGCCTCAGCCTCTCTTGTTCTGGAAGTCTCAGCTGCTCAAAGGTCACGTAGCTCGGCCTCAGCAACCTCCTTAGCGCCCCTCAGTTGTTCCACCTCGGCAACCATTCTATCTTGCTCTGTTAGGGCCTCCTTGAGCCTGTCTGACATGATCCATATCTCCGAGCGAGCCTGGGCTAGATCATCCTCGAGTAATTTACACAAACAGACATAAACAGAGCCACTGATCCAATATATAATCAAACAATACCTCCCCTGTCCGACGGATAATTTACACAAACATACAACACACGCAGTTTATAATTTGGCTTTAGGTCTCAAAACAGATATAAATTATAAGGAAATAACCGTATCACAATACTGAAAATTGTAGAGCTCACCTGAGCTGCCCCGAGGGCAGGCACGCTGCAAAAACAGCTACACAAAGTCCAACAAAGGACTCAAAAATACAATACTGTATAAATGAATCAAAATACAAGTACACGGTATCGAAATGAATAAAACACCAATGAAAATGCTATAAAGAAAATAAAAATGTGCGGAAGCACCCGACAACTAGAGTCGTGGGAACTCGGGACCGACAACTAGGCTCCTCCGGTGAGCTATCAGCCTGAAAATAAAAATATTGTGACAGGTGGTGAGTCCAAGTGGACTCTGTGGGTATAGAGAAAGATATGTATGGCCGAACAAAAATAGTTGAATAAGCTATACAGAAACAACAGGATACAGTCTCAACAGGAATATCAGAATATGTATAACTGGAAATAACAAATGACTGTACATATCAGAAAATCAGCCTATCCTGATCAAAAAGTCTCGTATCATACGAGCAAGTGCAGGGTCATCAAACCACACAAATGGTATATCCTGTATGTGCATGTCAAACAAGTGTAGCAAATAAATGCAACAATCACAATCAAAATGCACATGATGCAATGACATGGTCACCCTTGACGCCAGTCATGCCACCGAGACATGCAATAATGTGTTAGCCGAGTGGGTAGGACTGTGACACTGTATGCACTTTGCCATCACTGCTCCTGAGTAACCGAGTGGACAGGATACTGGCGGGGGACCACTCCCTACCCCATGTATATATGAGGGAGCGTTGCTCTCATCTCCTCTGGTCTATGGAAAGAGAATGGATCCCTGTCTGCTACCATGCTCCGGAACCACTACCCATGAGCAGCCGAGCGGAGCAGTATAGAGCAAATGCACACACCCAACGATATCCACTAACCCATGAGTGGTTTTGTGTGCATATCATGTACCAGAAGATGATAGGCTCAACCACAAGGGAGTCGCTGATCACCGACATGCAACAGTGCAGGGATGGTGCATGACTCTAAACACATGCAACCCCTCTCGGTCATCATACATAACTCAATCTAACATGAACAGGACGATCACAGGTATAATAACCTAATCATCATGCATCTAAATACTCATGCAAGTAATACTAAATCAAACCATGCAGATATAAGGTGATGTGCCTCTATTGTTGGGTATGGCTTGACGGTTTCACAAGCAACCACGGGGTCGAACCTGAGAGACCTCTCTATGTCTACGGATTAAAATTTAATCCGAATAGAGACCTGTCTCCCAAATGACCGTCTCATCGTCATGTTAATTAATCCAAGTTACAACTTAGCTAAAACCAAGGTTAAGGCCTTGTAACTTTCCGGATTAATTAACCGCGAAAAAGATAACGAATGGATTGCCGGTTTTTGTATTTATCTTTCAGGGTCCATGACTTAAATTAATTATCAAATTAATTAACAAATAATTAATCTACGATAACAAATTAACCATATGCATATGATAACAAATATGAAAGCAATAAATATAGCAAAAGTAAAATGGAGCTCGGGAGGGTTATACCTCACCATTTACCTCGCAGTCTTCTACCTTATGACCCTCCCCTCCTGGACGTCGTATGGGCGACGAGCTATCAAGATGCGGAGTCACCAAGACTTCCAATTAACCCAATCTCCTTCCTTACTTTGTGCCATCCTCAAAACCCTAACCTAGGGTTTCGGCCGCCGGCGACCCTTCAAGGAAGAAGCTTCTTCTTCACCCTTGCACCGTCCACCAAGTAGGCCAAGGAGGAAGAAAATGATGAAGGTAAAGAAGAGAAACAAAGCTCTCCTTCCCACTAAACCCTAACCGAAACCTCACCTATCCTCTCCTTCTTTGCCGCCGGCCAAGGGAATAAGAAACTCCTTCTTCTTACCAGCTGCCGGTGGCTCCTCCCCGCGCCCAACGAGGAGGAAGAAAGTTGTGCTTGAGGTGGAGAGGAAAGGATGAAGAGAAGAGGGATGAAAACTCCTCTCCTTCCTTCTTCTTTCCTCCTATCGCCAGCGCCGCAACCTTCTAGATGAAGTCACCGCCGATGATCCTCCATAGCCGCTCTCTCTTGCCGAACACCACCTGGTGATGCTCCCTTCGATCAGGTTCCACGCCCAATGGAGAGGAGAAGAAATACTTCTTCCCTTGTTCCCTTTGATCCGGCGCACCCAATGCCCTAGGAGAGAGAGTTGTAAGGGTGAGAGGCAGAGGTTTCTTAGGGTTTTGTATGAATGAATTGGATGATCAATTAGCCTTGTATCATGACTCCTATGGGGTATTTATAGGGCTAAGGTAGGGACCATGAGGAGGAGTTGGTTCTTGGCCCGCTAATGGATCTAAACCCGATCCATTAATGGAGATCCATTCCACTAAAGGATCTCATCGAACTTCTTCATCAACCCCCATATTTTCATATGAGCTCCACCTTGTTAGTGATATGAGAGAAGTGTCCTAAGGCAATCGCCTTATGATGTAAACATTTATTTTAATAAATGATAATTCACTATTTGAGTATACATGTTTTGTGTATTTGATTGGGATCTTGAACTCATCTACTGAATGTCCGCAATACAACTCACAGCATAAGAGAATTTATGATGGGATCACAACTAGTGATTATCTCTAATGTGCAATTGTGAAGTATTGAAATTATCCCTAGTCGATGAATTGATAAAAATGGACACTATCAATTCTGTGGAGACTAGCATGGGTTATTCTCTAATCAGCTGATTCTCACTAGCTGGTGACATTGGGATGTCTGGAGATAAACATGGATGCTAGTTAAGGGAACTAGTTCATTGGACTGACTAGCTGTAAGACTTCATATGGGAATCTACATGTAGATATGTCAATGAAGATCTTACTGCGGCTTAAGTGCGATGTTCCTTTGACTTGCGGTGTTCAAGTCATCTTGGTCATGGAGACTTATACTTTGGCATCTTAAGCAAGCATCTCCAAGGAGGTGTGGACCCAGGATGATTGGGTATAAGCCGAAGTGCCCGAAGATGTTTGAACAGCCTACAAAGGATTCACCACTCCTTGCGAGGAGATGTATACACAGGCCTATCGTCGGATTGTTACTCAAAGCCTCTGGCCAGAGCAGATCATGTTAAGAGTGCGAGTCTCTTAAATACATGAGAGTAATTAGAAATCCAAAGGACGAGGAAGACACCACTTGGGCTAGGTGTGACGTAGTCAGCCTAGTGGGGACTGACACCATAGACCGTGTCCTGAACCAAGTGGGTATAAGGTGGTGAAGGGAATGAGGCACGATTCATTAGAGCTGCTGAAGGGTTTCAGAATAATTTCTTCTGGGGTCAAACCGTTGATCTTTCGATTAATTGGGGATCATGATGTACTACTAGGTGCCACTCATGATCGATCTATAATTAATGGGTTAATTATAGACGGCCAACATAAATCGAAAGCCTATTTAGTCACACGCAATACGAGTAATCCGAGGGATTTAAAACGAGTTGAAAATTGGATTTTCCGATCAAGAGAAACAAGTCGAATCTGAGTTAATCAGAGGCGCAATGGAAGCTAAAAATGGCTAAGTCTTTTGAAGGCTTTTTGGGCGAATTAAATGAGTTTAATTCGCGACCGGTTCGGGTTGGTTTGGCCGGCCAAAGGAGGTGCTAACCCTCCTTGTGGTGGCCGGCCATTAAAGGAGATTAAACCAATTTAATTGGTTTAATTAATAAAATAAATCTAGCGCGGTTTATTTTATAAATTATGGATAAATAAATTTGTATAAAGAAAATTTATATAAATAAATTTGTAGAAATTTATTCTTTTTATGGAAGTTAAAATAATCCATGAATTGGTTTATTTTAATTTTATAAAATCAATTATGAATTGATTTTATCATAATAAGAAAGTTTATAAATTTCTTATAAAAATTTATTCCATAATTTAAAGAGAGAAAAGAATAAGTTTTATTATAAATTAGTTTATAATAAAGACTTGGTTTAAACGGAATAATTAGTTAAGAAAATTTATAGGATAAATTTCTTATAACTAATTCCGTTTAGAGAGAGACTTAGCAAAGAGTTGCTACTATATAAAGGAACCAAAGGCTAGCCCTTTAGATCAATCAATTAATCAAGAGATTAATTAGAGCTCTCCCTCTCTCTCTTTTAATCTCTTCTCCTCTCCCTCTCCCTCTCTTGCCTAGGGCCAGCGCCCATTCTTGTGAATTAGGGCCGGCGCACCAAGCCTTCATCTAAGGGGTGAAGTTGGCGTGAGCAACCAAGAAGAAGGAGAACCCGAAAACGAAGAAGAAGAAGCGGATAGCGACTCCTCTCTTTCGGAATACGATTCCGTTACTTCGTTGGTTAGTTTTTCCATTATTTCTCTTGTCCTTCTAGTTGTGCCTTCCGAGAATCTAGTAGTTCTCGTCGGCACAAAACTCGTGACTTTGTGAAGTCATCCCGAAGTGAACTCGGCGTGGACGCGAATAGAGGCGGAGCTTCCAAGGGACGCTACGGTTGGATCTCGTCCCTTACTTCGAGTTACGAGAGGTACTTAGTAAAATAGTTTACTTTTCCGCAAAGTTTTATTTTATGATTATGTCAACACACCATAAGATTGCATGCTAGATACGAAGTTAAAATAATTTAGGAAATTATTTTATGCAAACTCTTCCGCTGCACGTAAAAATTTTAAATTTTACGAACTCGTATCCTTGTCGACATGCACCCGGCCCAACAGGCCTGTAGCGACCCGCCTTCTCCTGCCTTAGACGGATCGTTACTTTTGTCTACTTCTCGACTCTAATGCACGACTAAAAATGCGGAAATCTTTTTTTTTTCTTTTAAATTCATCTAAGAATGATATTCTAACTTAAGTAGTCATGCATGATACCATGTCACACTTTCTTTCTCAAAAACGCGTAAAATAATACTTATTGAAACCTGCCTCACCCAACTCAGCTTTCGGGTATCAGTCGACTGATACTGTATCAGTCGACTGATAAGCCTGAAATCTGAATTTTCAGGTTTCGGCACTTGCTTCAAAACTCCACCAAACCTATACTTTCGAGCCATATAGAATCATGACACCATTTCTATACTCTATGCCAGTTTTCTAAACAATTTAGCCAATCAAAATGAATCCATAAACTTGAAATTAGGACTTTTGCGGAAGAAAATAAGCTATTCAAGTTTATATGAACTTTAACAATAGAGTTTGTACCAATCTTGACTCCTATGCATTCATAACACCAAATGCATGTTCTATATCCTTGCTAAAGCATTATGAAATGTGAATGCAACTTTTCCAAACATATTTAAGCAATAAAAACTTGATTCCAAGAGAAATTAATACTATCTTGGCACATGCATCTATTTCTCTAACAAAGTATCAATCTTTCCAACTACTCACACTTCTACTCATCCAATGCAATCATAAGAATATGTATGCTAAATGAAATGACATGAAATCTTTACTCTAAGAAATTGAGCATGTAAAACTATCCAAAACTTAAATGTTCGCTAAACTCCATAAAGAAAGAACTTGAAATTTGAATAAACTATAACATTGTAATTCAAATAACTAAATTGTCTCGTCTCAAAGATCTCACCAAAATCAGCCACCACACACACTTTACTCAGCACCGCCTCGTCGCCTTCCTTCAGAATTGCTTGCCTTTACCTTTATCTGCAGTAAGAGGAAATGCAACTAGTAAGCAAAAAGCTTAGTAAGTACTATCTAGCTCACAAAATCTCGAAAAGTGCAAACATGCTTCTTGAACAATATGAAAATCATATGAGATACTTATATGCTTGAAGGAAAACTAAGAACATGTGTAACTCAAAACATGCATACTCAAGCATTAATAAATCTCAACTCACTTTTCTTGGCTTAACTTGAAACGTTAGCAATTCTTTAACTTAAAGTCTTTCTTTAACTCTTTGAAAACTTTCTTAAACTTTAGAAAACTTTGCTAAAGCATATACTTGAAAATAATAATCACTTGGATCCACTGAAGACGTAAGTACCATCTCATGCGCGTTCCCTAAAAGGTTGGGGTAGCGAGCCACCAATCCTAATAGAGCAGACCTTGGTCTACCAGGGCCAAGACCTTGGAATTGGACACCTGGATTTCTTTAACGACGCCCTTGGACGCCGGGTACTGGCCTTAGAAAATAAAATAGCTTTTCTTTCTTTTCTTTCTTATCTGTAAATGCCTTGGCATTTTCTCGAGCACCTTGCGTGCTAAAATCCCTAAGTCTTGACTTTTGGGGATTTCTTAAGGCCTTGGCCTTTTCTTTTCTTATCTGTAAATGCCTTGGCATTTTCTCGAGCACCTTGCGTGCTAAAATCCCTAAGTCTTGACTTTTGGGGATTTCTTAAGGCCTTGGCCTTTTCTTTTCTTATCTTTATCTTCTCTTTTCTTTTCTCATAGCTTTTCTTGGACCCTAACCTCATATAGGGCACTCAATAAAATATATAAGCATATAATGAACTAAGATCACATGCAAAAATCTTAACAAGAAGTAAATATCTCTTTTAAAAACTTTTAAGGGAAATTCTTGCGGAAAAACCGCCTCTTACTGCAGGTGAGCAGTACTTACATTGATATCTTGGACTTACAACCAAGATTGACGTCTAGGACTCGGGAGAAACTTGAAATCTTGGAGAATTCTTCGCGCCTACACGTTCTCCTCGTCGAGACGAATACAACGCTCCGCTTTCTTTGATCCCTCCTTGGCCGGCGCCCCTTGGAAGAGAGGAGAAGGGCTTGGGCGTGCGTGCGTGAGAGGGAGAGGCTGCTTCGCGCGGCTAGGGTGAGGAAGAGAAACCCAAAATTCTAATTTCCTCTCTTAACTTATCTATTTATACTTATGGGGCGGATCGACCTAACTACACCTTAAATATATTTCTCTCCACCCTTTGCTGTGCTTGATACCCTAGCCTGGCTGGTCGCGCGCTTGCCTGGTCTCCTGCTGGTCGCGGGTTCGAACCCCCGGCTGCCCTTAAATGTTTTTCTTTTTTTTTTATATACTAAACGGACTCGGAAAATTCCATAAAAATATTCTAAAAATCCCTAAAAATATCTAGAATATTTCTAAACCATTTTTAAATAATTCTAAGGACTTTAAGAACTAAAAATGGGAATTTTGGGGCGTTACAATCCCCCATACCTTATGAAAAGTTCGTCCTCGAACTTAGAATAATTCTGGATATCTCTCTCTCATGCTGTCCTCACGTTCCCAAGTAGCCTCTTCATGCTTTTGATTCTGCCAGATGACCTTCACTAGTGGCACTTCTTTGTTTCTTAATCTTTTAACTGCTTTGTCCACTATCTGTGTCGGTCTGCTCTCATAACTAAGATCTTCTTGGATCTGTACTGACTGAGGCTGAATCACTTGGCTAGGGTCGTGAATACACTTCTTTAGCATAGAGACATGAAAGGTACTGTGGATAGCTGACATATTCTCTGGTAGATCCAGCTCATATGCTACCTTACCAACCCTCTTTATGATTTTGTAGGGTCCTACGTAGCGAGGACTTAGCTTGCCCTTCTTGCCAAATCTCACCACTCCCTTCATGGGAGCGACCCTGAGAAATACTGAATCTCCAACTTGGAATTCAAGTGGCCTACGACGTGTGTCAGCATAACTTTTCTGTCTACTCTGGGCAGTCTCAATCCTCTGGCGGATCGTCTGGATAGCCTGAGTGGTCTCATCTATAAGCTCAGTCTGGTTGCCTAGTCTTGACTCCATCTCTTTCTTCTCACCCGCTTCTTGCCAACATATGGGTGATCTGCATTTCCTGCCATACAATGCCTCATAAGGCGCCATCCTGATGGTGGCCTGATAGCTATTGTTGTAGGCAAACTCAGCTAAGCACAGAAATTTGCACCAACTACCTTTAAAGTCCAATGCACAAGCCCTGAGCATGTCTTCTAAAATCTGATTTACTCTCTCTATTTATCCATCAGTCTGGGGATGGAAGGTTGTGCTGAACTGAAGTCTGGTGCCTAGGGCGTCCTGAACACACCTCCAAAAATGGGAGATGAACCGCCCATCTCTGTCAGAAATGATCGACTTCGGAATTCCGTGAAGCCTGATCACTTCTTTCACGTACAGCTGTGCTAACTGCTCTACCGAATGTGATAACTTGATGGCTAGGAAGTGGGCAGACTTGGTCAATCTATCCACTATCACCCAAATTGCATCGTGTCCATGGGTGGTTCTTGGAAGACCTGTGATAAAGTCCATGGATATTTCTTCCCACTTCCACTCTGGAATGGGAAGTGGCTGTAGAACTCCTCCTGGTCTCTGGTGTTCTGCTTTGACTCTCTGGCAGGTCAAGCAGGTACTGATATATCTGGCCACGTCTCGCTTGAGTCCAGACCACCAGAATCTTTGCTTTACATCTTGGTACATCTTGGTAGAACCAGGATGCATAGAGTACGGGGTACTGTGGGCTTCTTCTAAAATATTCTTCCTTAGTTCCTCATCATTGGGGACGCAAAGGCGGTCTCCAAGATAGAGGATGCCACTATCTGATACTCGAAACTCTGAATTTTCTGCCTCTTGGACCTCCTGCTTGATCTTCTGGATCTCTGGGTCTTGACTTTGCTTTCTTTGTATATCCACAAGCAGGGTTGACTCTAGAGTCAATGCAGAAAGTTGCCCAATTATTACCTCAACTCCAAAATCCTTTATTTCTTTCTGAAGTGGTAGAGACAGTGATGATAGGGACATCAGTGCTGCACAGGATTTTCTGCTCAGTGCATCTGCCACTTTATTAGCTTTACCTGGGTGGTAGAGGATTTCACAGTCATAATTTTTGACCAACTCTAGCCACCTGCGCTGCCTCATATTCAGGTCCTTCTGAGTGAAGAAGTACTTCAAACTCTGATGGTCTGTGAAGATTCTGCACTGCACTCCATACAGGTAGTGTCTCCAGAGCTTCAGTGCAAAAACCACAACTGCTAGCTCAAGGTCATGAGTAGGGTAATTCTTCTCGTAGTCCGTGAGCTGTCTGGAGGTATATGCTATTACTTTACCATCTTGCATGAGGACAGCTCCAAGGCCCATCTTGGATGCATCACTGTAGATGTCGAAGGCCTTGTCACTTTCTGGAACAGTCAGGATGGGAGCACTGGTCAGTCTCTTCTTCAGCTCTAGAAAACTGTGCTCGCATTTATCTGACCATTCAAACTTCTTGTTCTTTCTGGTCAAGGCTGTGACCATTCAAACTTCTTGTTCTTTCTGGTCGCCGGCGGTCCGCCGCCTTCGGTCGCCGGCGGTCCGCCGCCGGTCGCCGGCGGTCCGCCGCCGGTCGCCGGCGGTCCGCCGCCGGTCGCCGGCGGTCCGCCGCCGGTCGCCGGCGGTCCGCCGCCGGTCGCCGGCGGTCCGCCGCCGGTCGCCGGCGGTCCGCCGCCGGTCGCCGGCGGTCCGCCGCCGGTCGCCGGCGGTCCGCCGCCGGTCGCCGGCGGTCCCCCGCCGGTCGCCGGCGGTCCCCCGCCGGTCGCCGGCGGTCCGCCGCCGCCGGTCGCCGGCGGTCCGCCGCCGCCGGCGGTCCGTCGCCGCCGGTCGCCGGCGGTCCGCCGCCGCCGGCGGTCCGCCGCCGCCGGTCGCCGGCGGTCCGCCGCCGCCGGTCGCCGGCGGTCCGCCGCCGCCGGTCGCCGGCGGTCCGCCGCCGCCGGTCGCCGGCGGTCCGCCGCCGCCGGTCGCCGGCGGTCCGCCGCCGCCGGTCGCCGGCGATCCGCCGCCGCCGGTCGCCGGCGGTCCGCCGCCGCCTGTCGCCGGCGGTCCGCCGCCGCCTGTCGCCGGCGGTCCGCCGCCGCCGGTCGCCGGCGGTCCGCCGCCGCCGGTCGCCGGCGGTCAGTCGCCGGTCGCCGGCGTTCCGCCGCCGGTCGCCGGCGTTCCGCCGCCGGTCGCCGGCGGTCCGCCGCCGGTCGCCGGCGGTCCGCCGCCGGTCGCCGGCGGTCCGCCGCCGGTCGCCGGCGGTCCGCCGCCGGTCGCCGGCGGTCCGCCGCCGGTCGCCGGCGGTCCGCCGCCGGTCGCCGGCGGTCCGCCGCCGGTCGCCGGCGGACCGCCGGTCCGCCGGCGACCGGCGGCGGCGACCGGCTGCGGCGACCGGCGGCACCGGCGGTGGCGGACCGCCGGCGACCTGAGGCGACGATAGCCGGTCGGCGACGGTCGCCGGCCGGTCGATGGTCACGGCCAGCCGGCGGCGATCGTCGGTCGTCAGTCTTGATTACATTACAGGATGGATTATCTCTCACCAAACAAAGGAATCTAACTTGTAATGGTTATCAAAGATTACATAAAACTCATTACCAAACATAACAATGTAATCAAGATTACATTACATTATATTACAAACTTGATTACTTTACAGACCCGATTACATTACCTTCTACTAAACGTAGCCTTAGTATACATCCTAACATCTATATCTATGCACACATGTATACATGAACACTATACAGAATCAGATATTAAATATAGAGACTGTATAGACAGGAAATAAATCATATCCAAGATCAAGCAACAAATATCAAGCAGAATAACAAACAATAGCAGATTTAAGGTAAATAAATCCTACTGCAATAAATATAAATAGTCATGTATAAAGATAATATGGATCTAAGGGAAACAAGTAAGAAGTACCCATCTCTAATGAAGATGCTTGAATCTAAAGAGAACCTCTCGTCCATTAATCAGTAACAAATTAATGTCCTATATCAAAGGATATAGTTTTAGCTATCATAACAAATGATAACTAGTTAAATCCAACCCCATTCATAATTAAAACTCATCCTTATGCGACGGTCACTAATTAGCCTTAATTTGTTATTATTTTCTGATTAGGTTGAATCATAGTTAAGTTTAGGTTTAACCTAAGTTTAAACCTAAGTGATCACCACAACCTAACCGGCCTAATCCATAAACCCAATATACAATGGTTAAAACCATTATAAATCCTAATAAACCAATACAAGATCTATAATTCACTAAGCCACACTAATCACACAATTGCTTATTCCAATTGTATCCCACCGTAATTCATCTCAAAATCCAAAAGGCTAAGCTAAAAAAAACTTAGTCTAAAATAGCATTAAGTCCAAGATCCATAATTTGATCCGAAAATCAATTCTAAAAACACCAAATCAATCCGGAGGTAGCTACCCTCCATAACATATTCAAATCCCAAACTAAGGCAATACACATAACTCCAAAAGGCCCCCTTTTAAACCCCAAGGCTCACGACATTCACAAGATCACAAGATCATCATACCAAGATCTAATCCCTATCATTTTATCAGCCTTCACAGTTTCATTCCAAGATCAACCTCTAACCTCAAACCATTTTCAATTCCAAATTTGGAAATGAAGTTGTGATTTTCAAAACCCAAATATTACTAGGATACAAACCTATCACAGAACATCACCCAGAGAATAAATTTTATCTCCAAAATAGAATCTGTACACGACTCAATTTTCTGTCCACAATTTAGATAAACAGAGCTAACATAATATGAACTCGAGCAAATCGAAATCAAGAGCTACTCATATGGGATTGTAACAATGATCCATTTCTTCAACAATTAAACATTAGCATACTTAATCAAACCTCAATTTGATCAGCCCACACTAAGAGCGAAGATTAAATCCCAAAAGAAATCCAAATAACATAATTAGGATAAATTCCACACCAAGATCAGTAAACAAGGAACCAATGGCAAGGATTCCAATCCAAAATTGAAACCAAGATTCACCAACAAGGTGTAGAATAAAAATAAGCAGGCACTTAAGTAGATAATAAAATATATAGATGCAGGAATCTGATAAGAAAAGAGCAGAGTTTAGGAATAGTTATCCGGTTGAAGCGCGGGTGTGCCGACTGCCCTTAGAGAATTGATTGCCGCCCTACGGTGCAAAGGCTCCCGGCAAAATCCCCCTAAGATCCGACAACCTCGCGACGTTCGTAGGTGCACTCCAAGACGAACGCTGCCTCCGGACACAACCTCAGATCGCACAAGGCGAAGCCTCAAGACTCAAAACCGAGAAAGAAAGAAGGGAAGAGAAGAGAGAAGTGTTCGCAGGCTGAGGAAGGAGATGAATCCTGTAAAGGCATTCTATCCCTCTTATATAGATCCGAAGAGGCATACAATTTGCCTCTTCGCGCTGAGGAGTCGCGGCCATGCGCAAGGCATCGCGCTGTGCGACGGTTGAAGAATTAATTCCTTAGAAAAAGAAAAATAATAAATAAATAAAGGAATAAAATAAAACCAAACCAAATTGGTTTAGGAATCAAACCGAAATCTGCAAAACCAAACCGGGCCGCCCGCAAGCGCGAGGCTCACGGGCTGGGGATTTGCACCCCCCTGCGCGCGATAATCACGTGTGTCGCGCCCGGTTTATGGATTTCAGGCCCAGACCCCCTGAAACCATCTGGTTTGGGCTCAGCCCGCGCATGCGTGTAGGTCCCCCTAAGCTATCTAAGCATGGTTGGAATGACTTCATATATAAGGCCTTCCAACTCTCTTGGCTTAGCAATGTGGGACTAAACACATATACACTTCCTTCAATATATTTGAAATTCCAAACAAAAATCAACAATCCCCCACAAATTTCAAATTATAATAAATAAATAAATAAATAAAACAGGTTCTGAGACTTTGTCGTAATTAGCTTTCAGTGGAAATACCTTCCGGTTTGAATTTTCACCTAAGTAAACCAATCTTATTCACACAGGTTTGAAGTGAACTAAGTCTTGAACTTAAACCTTTAATATGTGAAAATCAATTGGCAACAACTCATCACAGGCGACGGTTGAATCCTTCTGGGTTGATGCATTACGACCATGCCACCGAATCTTGTTTCATAAGTGTTAAGGAGAGTTGCCCAGGCCTCCCACACTGCGGCCTCACAGTTACACTTATATATGTGAGTTCTCCAAGGATGTACTGCAAGCATCCTGTCATAAAGACCTTGAACTCATTAAGAGCCTTAAGCTCATCCTTACTAGCAGTCAAGCATCTATCCAGGGAAGAGACTTTGAGATTTATATCTCAATCAATTTATGCTAATGGTTCACCCTTATAGCTTGTTTGTACCACATTGAACCTTCTTCTTGGGATCTCTAATCAAATAGGTTGGGTTGCCGCTATAGATGAAACCAGAATAGGCCTCAGTCTCATTCCCTTACTGGATCTCTTGATTTTCTCAGAATCAAGTCCTTTTGTGAGTGGATCATCAATATTGTCTTTTGAACTTACAAAGTCCAATGACACCACTCCTAGAGACACTAGCTCACGAACAGACTTCAATCTTATTCGTACATGTCTCTTTTGTTTCTGGTTATACTTGGAGCTTCTAATCTGAGCTATTGTTGTTTGATTATCACAGTTCACTGAGATAGGAGGTATTGGCTTCAAAATCAAGGGAATCTCAGTAAGAAGACCCTTAAGCCAATCAGCTTCAATTACTGTGGTATCCAAAGCACACAATTCTACCTCAGATGTAGAACGAGATATGATCGTCTGTTTAACAGACCTCCAAGCAACCACACCGCCTCCAAGTGTAAAAACATAGCCAGTAACGCCTTTACACTCAGCAATGTCAGCAATCCAGCTGACATCACTATATCCCTCCAGGACTGCAGGGAACCTCCCATAACACAAGCCCAAGGATATAATACCCTTTAGGTATCTGAGTACTCTGTCTAATGCATCCCAATGTGTTCTGTCCGAACAGCTAGTAAACCTGCTCAATTTAGTTATAGCAAACGAAATATCAGGTCTAGAACAATTTGCCAAATACATTAGACTACCAATTATTTGGGAATATCTTAATTGAGACACAGCCACACCACTCTTATTCTTATGGAGAGTCTTTGAAGGATCATAAGGTGTAACTACAGATTTTATGTGGCTATAGCCATATTTCTCCAACACTTTCTCAACATAGTGTGCCTGAGAAATTGCTATTCCATCAGTTGAGCGAGTCAACTTCAGCCCTAAAATCAAATCAGCACAACCCATATCCTTCATATCAAACTTACCACTTAAGAGAGCCTTGGTCTCGTTAATAATTGAAAGGTTAGATCCAAAAAGTAAAATATCATCTACATATAAACATAAAATTATACATTTATCACTTTTTATTTTAGTATATACGCATTTATCAGAGTCATTAATTTCAAAGCCAAATGATAGCATAGTTCTATCAAATTTTTTGTGCCATTGCTTTGGCGCTTACTTCAAACCATAAAGAGATTTTACTAACTTACAGACTTTATTCTCACTTCCAGAAACTACATATCCCTCTGGCTGATCCATATATATCTCTTCTTCAAGATCTCCATTAAGAAATGCCGTTTTGACATCCATTTGATGGACCTCAAGATGGTATATGGATGCCAGTGATATCAATACTCGGATTGTAGTAATTCTAGTAACAGGGGAATAAGTGTCAAAATAGTCAATCTCTTCTTTCTGTTTGAATCCCTTAGCAATCAGGCGGGCTTTGAACTTATCTACTGACCCATCAGGTTTTAACTTCCTCTTAAACACCCATTTACATCCAATAGGGGTGCAACCAGGAGGCAAATCTACTAACTTATCTACCGACCCATCAGGTTTTAACTTCCTCTTAAACACCCATTTACATCCAATGGGGGTGCAACCAGGAGGCAAATCTACTAACTCCCAAGTGGCATTAGAGATAATAGAGTCCATTTCATTTTTAATAGCTTCTTTCTAGTGCTTAACTTCAGGAGAAGCCATAGCATCTCTATATGTCACAGGGTCACCTTCTATATTATAGGTGATAAAGTCTTTGCCTAAATCCTTAGACACACGTTGTCTCTTGCTCTTTCTCAATTCTGTACACTCACTAGATTCATCTAATCTAGAGTGACTTGAGGAAGGTACACCCACTAAGGATAATGGGACCTCTATGGAGGCAAAGTCATCTCTAGTAGGAGTACTAGAAATAGACTGAGGTGTTCTAGTTTTCATAGGAAATATATCCTCAAAGAATGTAGCATCACGAAGTTCTACAATAGTGTTTGCATCTATTCTAGAAATTTCTGATTTAATAATCAGAAACCTATATGCAGAACTATTCTGAGCATAACCCAAGAAGACACCATCTACAGTCTTTGGACCAAGTTTTTTCCTCTTATGTTCAGGTACTAGTACTTTTGCAAGGCACCCCCACACTTTAAGGTATTTCAAACTTATCCTTCGATCTTTCCAAAGTTCATATGGGCTTTTATCCCTTGACTTGATAGGTACTCTATTTAACACATGACAAGAAGTGTATAGAGCCTCCCCCTATAAGAAGTTGGGTAACCCAGAACTACCTAACATGGAATTAATCATATCTTCAAGGGTTCGGTTTTTGCGTTCTGCTACACCATTAGATTGAGGACTATATATAGCAGTGACCTCATGAATTATACCTGAATCTTGATAGAATTTTTGAAACAGGTTTGAGGTGAACTCTCCACCCCTATCAGACCTTATCCTCTTAATGGTTTGGTTTGATTGATTTTCAGCTTCAGATTTGAAGATCATAAATTTATTTAAAGCTTCATCTTTAGTTTTTAGCAAATAAACATAGCAATAACGAGAGTAATCATCAATGAAGGCAATGAAATACCTTTTATGGTCTCTCGTTATTATACCGTTAAACTCACAGCAGTCAGTATGAATTAATTCTAAAATATTAGAATTTCTATCAACTGATTTGAAGGGTTTACGGGGCTGTTTATATTGCACACAAACTTCACATTTTTTCTTATCATTTATGGCATGCTTAGGTATCATGTCAAGATTCATCATCCTTTTTATAGTTTGAAAATTAACATGTCCTAATCTATCATGCCACACATCATAAGACTCAATGTTATAAGAACAACCAATATCACTAGTTTTATTTATAGTCGTATTTTCAGCATTGAGTTTAAATAAACCTTCATTAAGGTAACCCTTTCCAATAAAGGTTCCTAAATGTAATAATACAACTTTATTACATTTGAAGTTTAGCCATAACCAGCACAAACTAATTTTGACCCGCTAATCAAATTCCGTCGAACCGGTGGAACATGATGCACCTCATGCAGTGACAGGACCTTCCCTGAGGTAAACCTCAAGTCAACTCGTCCAATCCCTAACACTCTGGCTGCAGAATAATTCCCCATGGTTACCGAAGTGCCTTCAATTACCTGATAAGTAAGGAAGGCAGAACGATCAACACAACAGTGCACATTAGCACCTGTATCAACTAACCACTCATTGGGTTGATAAATCAAATTTAGTTCGGGGTTAAAGGACACAAACCCATTGCTGGTGCTGGTCACAACATTGACCTGTGCCTTGGTGTTGGGCACATTGCCTTGGTTCTTCTTCTTGTCCTTCCGCTCAGGACAGAATTTGGCAAAATGTCCAATTTGTCCATAAGCCCAGCACGGCCTAGTCCCATGCTTCTTCTGAATCTTTGATTTGGGTTTCATTTTGTTCTTCATTTTTTGGTTTTTGAATTTGTTCTTGTCAGAAGAGACCACCACATTTGCCTTTGGAGCAAATTCCGTAGGCATCCCCTTATCATCATCCTTATGTTGCTTTCGATGCTCTTCCTCGATATTTAAGGCAATCATTAAATCTTCAAGAGAGATTTTACCTCTCCTGTGTTTAAGTGTCATGCCAAAATCTTCCCAACTCGGAGGCAACTTTTCGATGATAGATAAGACTTGACGTTTCTCGGGTATCGGCATATCTCCCTCAGCAAGACCATGAATCAAAATTTGAAATTCATGGGTCTGCTCAATGACAGATTTACCCTCAACCATTTTGAAGTTTAAGAACTTCCTCACGGTGTACTTCTCTAAACCAGAGTCCTCGAAGTTATATTTTTTATCCAAAGATTTCCATAACTCTTTGGCCGAGGTTGTAGAGCAGTACACATCAAATAGTGCGTCTGAGAGGGCAGACAGGATTCTCCCATGGTAGAGATAATCCCTCTGTTTAAACCTCTCGGTGGAAGCACTACGGGCAGGTTCTTCTTCATCAGGTGAAGGAGGATCCGATTCTATAACGGAGAAAAGCCCCAGCGTAGTACGCCAAAACTTCATCCGTTGTTGCCAACGTTTGAAGTTTTGCCCAGAAAACCTCTCGGGTTTGGCGCTAGCCTCATCAGACCCCGACGTTCTAATATTTAACATGTCTACTTAGGCACAAATCAATTCTCTAAGATTGTAGAATAAAAATAAGCAGGCACTTAAGTAGACAATAAAATATATAGATGCAGGAATCTGATAAGAAAAGAGCAGAGTTTAGGAATAGTTATCCGGTTGAAGCGTCGGCGTGCGGACTGCCCTTAGAGAATTGATTGCCGCCCTACGGTGCAAAGGCTCCCGGCAAAATCCCCCCAAGATCCGACAACCTCGCGACGTTCGTAGGTGCACTCCAAGACGAACGCTGCTTCCGGACACAACCTCAGATCGCATAAGGCGAAGCCTCAAGACTCAAAACCGAGAAAGAAAGAAGGGAAGAGAAGAGAGAAGTGTTCACAGGCTGAGGAAGGAGATGAATCCTGTAAAGGCATTCTATCCCTCTTATATAGATCCGAAGAGGCATACAATTTGCCTCTTCGTGCTGAGGAGTCGCGGCCATGCGCGAGGCGTCGCGCCGTGCGACGGTTGAAGAATTAATTCCTCAGAAAAAGAAAAACAATAAATAAATAAAGGAATAAAATAAAACCAAACCAAATTGGTTTAGGAATCAAACCAAAATCTGCAAAACCAAACCGGGTCGCCCGCAAGCGCGAGGCTCATGGGCTGGGGATTTGTACCCCCCCTGTGCGCGATAATCGCGTGCGTCACGCCCGATTTATGGATTTCCGACCCAGACCCCCTGAAACCACCTGGTTTGGGCTCAGCCCGCGTATGTGTGTAGGTCCCCCTAAGCTATCTAAGCATGGTTGGAATGACTTCATATATAAGGCCTTCCATCTCTCTTGGCTTAGTAATGTGGGACTAAACACATACACACTTCCTTCAATATATTTGAAATTCCAAACAAAAATCAACACAAGGTAAGACTCACAGTAGCTCCAAACCATAAGCAAATGGTAGTTCATGATCACAATACAACTATCCAACGAAATAGCAATTCCAAATCCAAATCAACTTGCCAACTAGCAAATGTTGCTCATGGCAACCATAACAGGACAGTGGATTAAAAAAAAACAAAATCCTCATCAATACAATAATGCGATCAGAAAACCAATTCATCCTTCAAATCCAAGCTAATTTGTCAACATATACATCCAAGGCTCAAGGCTAAACCAAACCTTACCTCAGTGGTGGCTGGCACAAGCAGCCTGCCCAGCTTTAGCTGCATTCAAACCTCACAAGAAGAATATGCCATCAAGAGTCTTCTTCTCCAATGGACCACCTTCAATCCGAGCTCAATCACAACCTTCAAGGGCAGCTCGTCACAAGGAGAGAATTGGATCTAGAAGGGGGGCAGCGGCGAGGAACCCTTACGATACGTGTGTGATGCTCCTTATGGCGGAAGGATGAACAACTCCACGATCTAAGCGCGATCGGCTAAGAGCAAAAGGGCATCGAGACCGATAGCTCAGTTTCCCCCTTTACCTCCTTGCTCCTTGCCAGAGGTGAGGCAGTGACACACCAGATCGTAACGCCGCAGATCAAAGGCAGGCGACATCGCTTGAGTGACGCTCGGTGGAGAATAGGAGAAGAGGGAGTGGGGGAGCCGCGTGGTATTGGGCAGAAGAGGTATAGGCGGAGAAGAAGTGAAAGAAGAGAGAAGCGAAGATGATGGCGTCTCGCTGTGGAGTGGAGGAGGAGAAAAAGGATTTATGTGTGGCATTTTTGTAATTTTATCAAAACTTGCCCCTAACCTTTAAGTTACCAAAACTTTACCTCTAGTTTTGAGTTTTATCAATAAAACCCCTTCAACTTAGGGTTTCCTAACCATTTTAAACCCTTGTATGTTCTCCCAACTGTTCGGAATCCCCAAAACCTTCGAAAAATTTCTCAAAAAATTTTTTGGACCAGATTTGCCATATTTAACATTCTCCCCACTAACAAAAATTTAGTCCCCAAATTTCATCATTCCTTATACGACACACACTAGCAGCTAAACATGTCTGTACTCATCATGAGTAACCACTTCGTCTGATACCCTAAGGTTACACTGCTACGGGGCAACTGGAGATATCAATCTAGAGATTATCATCTGATAACCAGGTACACCCGAACAACCAATCAATCATCACACCAACCCAGGGCACTCAATCCTAAGATTACTGGCGCCAAGTCTATACTCCGATTCTCAAACGTAAAACGTTAAATCCATGAGTATCACCCAAGTATCCCCATGTCAATAACAACCTCCAAACATCACAAGTCATATATATATATATATATATATATATATATATCCTCCAATAAACCGTCAGAAGATCACATATAATTAAAGATTTTGCCAATAAGTCGTACCATATGCTACTATCAATAACAAACTTCCAAACAATCAACCACAGAAATGTCATTTATCCACCCAATGATCCATCAAAATGCTACACATCTGGTAGGTTATATCCACTAATAGAATCCTCAAAATACAACATAACATAGAGATTCGTCAATCTCAATCTACCTCTCAACACCTAACAGGTCATACATCTCGATGTACCATCGAGATTACCCAACCATATACACCCAATTTATGAGTCAGAATCTCTCATAGCGTAGCGACTAAACAAGTTGACCTACCATCGTCTACTAACCCAATACAGTCTAGTTCCTCTACTCATGTTTCAGAAACTTCTGAGTTCTAACTCCATAGCAAGGGAATAGAGATATGCTATCTCTCAGGAGTGTCTCAACATAATCACATGGTGATCCCTTTATTTCTCGAAGGTTGTCCTCGGTATCTTCTAACCACAAGCAGCCTAGTCTCGCAATTGATTCGCATCAATGCAAATCATAAGTTCGGTGGTATCTACTGGGCTATCCAAACCAAGTACACACAGTAATCCATAAGTGTCCAACAACTTAGCTCCACACTTTTCTGTATCGGCTCAAGTCACCTTTCAAACTGTACCGTCTAGGTTATCAACCAGGTATAGGTGATCTATGGTCAAAGTCCTCATGAAATAGGATGTATCACTCCTCTACTATCCATGATAGTATATAGCTCATGCTACCCTTCTATATCAGCGTAGGTCATGTACCCTAAACGTGCCTTCCTAGTCACCTAACCAGGAACGTGCAACCCAAAGGTCTGAAACTCCTTGAACCAAGGTAAGTCGATCCTATACTGATTGAGCCAACTACGTAGGCAACCCTAGTTCTCGCTCAGCTAATAATAGCTAGTACACATATTATGAATTGTCAAGTCTAGGAAAACCAAAATCCTTAACCTCCAATAGGTTGTCGATAGATTCAACCTTGGCTTTCCGACTTCACAATCGTACTACTAGAGCATTAACATTCACTGCACCAAGCTCTTATCCGCAATGTATCAAAGAATCACTCCCATGACGATCACGAGTAAGATAGATTGATAGCATGTCAATCCCACTAAAACCAAGTCTACGAATATCTATCCATCAGTATAAATATAAGATCCCACCAAGCTGGGATAGTCTAACCAATCCTAAATCTAATACTGAGTACTAAAGGTAGGATGGTTCTAGAAAGATATACTTCTTGTCGCCTGGAGATGTCCCGTTGCTGCTAAGTCCCAAAGTACAAATCACGTTAGGAAAACGACTCCGAAAATCCGAAATGTACTCAGGTAGATCTCCTCTAACCCGAGCTCCGACACCTACCGAGTAGGTATCAGATTTAACTCCGATAAATACGAAAAGACTCGCCAAACCCTCAGCTCTGATACCAAAATAAATTGGTATCAGATAGACATAAAAAAATCTACATGTCCCCAAGGTATCCGGCAACCTGGGCTATGATACCAAAATAAATTCATGCCTCGAGACCTGGGCTCTAATATAAAATCAGACATCTCCTCCCCTGTTCGACGGGCAATTTACACAAACATACAACACACGTTGTTTATAATTTAGCCCAGGCCTCAAAATAGATATAAATCATAAGGAAATAACCGTATCACAATACTAAAAACTGTAAAGCTCATTTGAGCTGCCCCCAGGGCAGGCATGTATCATAAACAACTACACAAAGTCCAATAAAGGACTCAAAAATACAATACCACATGAATGAATCAAAATACAAGTCCACGGTATCGAAATGAATACAACACCAATGAAAATGCTATAAAGAAAATAAAAATACGCGGAAGCATCCGACAACTGGAGTCGTGGGAACCCGGGAGCAATCAACCTGAAAACAAAAATATTATGATGGGTGGTGAGTCTAAGTGGACTCTGCGGGTATAGAGAAAGATATGCATGACTGAACAAAAATAACTGAACATGCTATACACAAACAACTGGCAATCATCGGCTCCCCTAGGGTTTGAGCCCATCGCACAGTCAGGTTTTCTGTATTGATAGAGCTATTAACGCCGTGCTATTAGATGATGGCAACCTCCGGCTCCCCTGAGGTATGAACCCATCACCAATCATACCTTAGTCATACTTGCATAGCCACGAGTGTTGGGTGTTATACTTGCATAGCCATGAGTGCTGGGCTACATACATGCATCGACATGTGTGTTGGACATCATACTTGCATAGCCACGAGTGCTGGGCTACATACTTGCATCGCCACAAGTGTAGGACATCATACTTGCATCGTCCACGAGTGCTGGGCTACATACTTGCATCGCCATGAGTGTTGGACGTCATACTTGCATCGCCGCGAGTGTTGTGCGTCATACTTGCATAGTTACGAGTGTTGAGCTTCATTTGTTGTATGCCACGGGTGTTTGACTTCTCTACGTAGCCGCGAGTGGTTGGTGTAGGATCGAGATGAGCGATAGAGGGGGGGGGGGTGAATAGCGCTTTGTTAAAAATTTCGGATTTAATATTCAGCGATAAAGTAACATAGCGGAAGGTTCGAGAGTAAGCGTAAGAAAGAGAGATAGAGCACCGGAAATACACAAATGAATCAAGATCACTAACACACGTTAGTTTTACTTGTTTTAGAGTCTAGATTAGCTCCTACTGCAAGGCCCACAATCCTTGATCATTTACTTTGAACATCACTAATAAATCGCAACAATAATACAAATCAATGTGTGCAATATGAAATTTAACAACAATGATACCGACTCTTGAAATGTGAGATCAGGCCTTCGCTCAGAGAGTCGGACGACGTTTCGGCATCGTCTGAACTTCGGTCGTGCAACACACAGAAGAAGAAAGTAGTTGCAGAGATTAAGTTGATGTACTGGGCTGCTGCACTCGACCCCTTTTTATACTACTCATTTAGGCGCCTGAAAGACCATTCAGGCGCCCTAGTCGTAGCGAATCGGGCGGAAACTTTATCTGTTGCGTAGTCAAACTCTATCTTGGTCAGGCGCATGAGTCCCTTTCAGGCGTTGAGTGCTGATGTGAGACCTCTACTCAGCACTCGCTACGTCAGTCTGACCGTTGCGCCAGCTCAGTTTCCTTCGGCCAGCTTTCAGGCGCCTGAGTCTCATTCAGGCGCCCTAGTCAAGCTGCTTCAACTTTTCAGCTGCAACATGGGTTAGTTCCATACATCGAATAATATATAAATAAAGCATATATGAAACACAGCTAGTGATGTCTTGGTCCTGACTTTCAAGTTTCAACTGAAACCCTAGGTTGAATCGATGCCTACTGTTCCCTCACCGGGGAACGCGTCTCACCTACTCCACTCAGGAGAGTTTACCTGTTGCCACCCGGAACCTCCGGTTGGACTTTTGCTCGGCCTCCGAGAACCCGAAATTCGATGACGTTCGACATCGACCCGTCTCGACTCTTGTCCGCAATCCCCGCTTGGCAAAGTCTTCTGCTTAGTCTCCCAGACCAAGTCTTCATGCTCCGCTTCACTCGCCAAATCTTCGTTACTTGATCCCCAACCAGGACTTTGTGCTCAACCCTGCAGGTCAAGGCTTCTTGCCTAGTTTACCTAGGACTTTCCTGCAAACTCCACAAATCCATCAGTACACAATACCAGCTTAACTTGAACCCTTTGCCACTTATCAAAACAAGGTTCGATCTGGTGTTTTCGGCACCAACAATCTTCCCCTTTTTGATTATGGCAATCCAGTTCAAAGTTAAGCTAAAAAATAAGTTTTAAACGGGAAAAGACATTATTAAGCTATTTTTAGGCTCTCCTCCTTAACCAGTTATCTCCCTTTAGACTATTTAACAGTTGTTTTTAGAGGAGACTATATCTTAAAAAAATGACTTAGTTTTAAGTAAAAAATTTTGAGACTAAGTTAGCTTTTGAAAAAGCTGTTTAACAAAAACTTATTAGAACATTCGTTTTGGAAAACCTTAGTTCTTTTCAAAAAAATACTAGGTTTCAAAAAAATACTAGGTATAGAAGAGTTTTTAAAAAATGCAAACAAAAGTTCTAACTTAGTTTTGAATGACAAAGTTAATTCTGTAATTTCGAATCCTTCTTTTCAAAGCAGTTTGAATAATATTTCTTTAAAAAATACTAAACATTGAAAATTTTGAATTTTTTGAAAAATACTAACAGTTTGAAAAACTAGTTTAAAAAACTTGAAAAATACTAACATTTTGAAAAACTTGAATAACTTCGAACTCTTAACAACTTTGAGCTCTCAACTTTAAACTCTTTTCTTTCTCTCCCCCTCTGTCATATATTAAAATTATGTAGGTAATATAAGGGTAAGAGCAGAAAGAAAATGACTAAAGTATTAAAAAAATGAGTGTATCAGAGCGAGTAATTTTAAGCAATAAAAGAAATATGTAGGTTGAGTCTAAGTCAAATCTGGACACCTTCATTTTGAGTCCAAGCATGAATAGTAAAAATGAAAATAATTTTTAAACATTCAAAAATAAAGTCAATTCATTTTAGGTACCTATCTAACATTTTAGTTATTTACTGACTGTAACAAACAACAATTTTCACTTAGGTTAGTCAAGTCAAGTGTATTTCATAAATCAGCTCAGTTAGCCAGAATACTTGACTTGATTACTTTGAATTGCATTTATAATACTCTCAACTTGTGTTGATGCATTGATTTAAGCATCTAAGTCTAGGGCAACAGTCCTAAGCATCTCAACCCAATCTAGGTTGTCAAACAAGTTAATCCTAATGTGCTTGTGAGATGCTGGCTTCTAAGTCTATAGGAGCATGCAAATTAGGGTTAAACCTAAGCTAAGTCCATGTCAAAGAAAGACCTTAGTTTTGAAGGGGGTAGTTTTAAAGTTAAAATAAAACTAAGTAACGAAAAAATTTGAAAACAAAGTTTTGAAATTTGTGATAAAGTTTTTGAAACCATTTTTAAAGAGAACTGTTTCGATGTTCGAATTCAAAACAAAATCAAATATTTGAAATCCTAGTCTACTAAGCACATACCAAGCTGTCTTCTTAATGAACTGAACTCGGACTCAAGTAAGGGTTTAGTGAAAATTTCTACTAGGTTAGATTTGGATTCTACATGTTGAAGGACAATTTCACCCCTAGCTACGTGGTCCCTAACAAAGTGATGTTTCACTTTTATATGTTTAGTCCTAAAGTGATGGATTGGGGTTTTAGTGAGGTTTATTGAACTGATATTATCAATAAAGACCTTCGTTTGGATATAGTCTAGGTTAAAATCCTATGCATCATCCATAAGAGTTGAGATACGCATTCCCCTAATGCAACATACTCTGCTTCAGTTGTAGATAAGGCAACACAACGTTGCTTTCTACTACACCAACTAACTATACTCTGATCTAGTAATTGACAACTTTCACTTGTACTTTTTCTATCAGGTTTACAGTCTGCATAGTCTGAGTCAGAAAATCCTGATAATTCAAAACTGGAAGTCCTAGGGTACCAAATACCTACATTTAGGGTGCCTTTAATATATCTAAGGATTCTTTTAACTGCTGCTAAGTGGGATTCCTTAGCACATGTTTGATACCTGACACAAATGCCTACTGCAAAAAGGATATTAGGTCTACTCGCAGTTAGGTAAAGTAAGCTCCCTATAACACTTCTATAATACTTTAAGTCTACTGGCTTACCTTCAGGGTCATTATCTATTTTAGCATTTGTGACCATAGGGGTACCTTTAAAACCTACAAAACAGTTCCTTTTTGATTGCTTAATCAATTGGTGAGTTATACTAATCAATTATCAACTTCTAATTGATCAACCTAATCAATTCATAAGCTTTTTGTGCTTCATGAAAATACTACATAATCGATTGCCCAATTGATTCCAGTACCTTCTGTGTCATCGTGAAAAATGTCTCAATCGATTACCCTAATTGATTGGCTTAGCCTTAATCGATTGTCCCAATTGATTTCACATCTCTTTGTGCTCTCGCAAAAATACTCCTAATCGATTGACCATGCTGATCGATTGCTTCAATCAATTTTGACTACTTCTATTTTCGTGACACAAGTTCCCAATCGATCGGCATGCATTAATCGATTGCCCCAATCGATTCTAGTACTTTCTCTGTTGTCGTGAATAGGATCTCAATTGATTAACCTAATCGATTACCTCAGGCTAATCGATTATCCAATCTTAAACTCTGAACATCAGTTTAGAGTTCCTTTGCCTATCTCCAAGTCATCCATGACTCGTTGGGACTTCTCGTTGCCTAGCATCTGGTTAACCTTGACCTGCTAGGTTTTCTTCACCAAAGGTTCCGATCAATCTTTGATCCACTTAGACTTTCCCTTGCTACTTCTCATTGAACTTCCAATCACCAAATGTCCTATTAACATTTGACCCACTTGGACTTTTCCACCGCCTAGGCTCGTTAGGACTTGCATTACCTAGTTCCCAACTAGGTCTTCTATCGCCTAGCTTCGTCAACTAGGTCTTCCACTGCCTAGCCCCGCTAAGACTATTTATTCCCTAGTTCCCAACTATATCTTCCACCACCTTGCCCTGCTAGGACTTTCCACTGCCTAATTCCCAACTACGACTTTCCCTTGCCTAATATCCAGTTGAGCTTTCCTTGCCTAACCTCCAGTTAGGATTTTTCCATTGTCTAATCTCCAATTAGGACTTTTCAGTCAAGTATTTGATCCTCCCTTTACCTACTTGACTTCTCTGTCACACATTATCAAACATCGAAACTCAAGCTCGAGTCAATTCGAGCTTAGTCAATTTGGTCAACCTTAATCCTAGGACGATTGCAACAACTAACTCATTTATCTTATCATAGGGATGCCTCTGTTTATAGGGGAGACTTGGAATAATTTTTATTTAAAAGGTAGAATTTCACCTCAAGAAGTAGCCAATGTTTTCATCTACTTAGATAGCCCGAATTGAGAGCATTCGTGAGCAACTAGCTCGAATCAAGGAGACTTACGGGAACAAGTGCGAGTTTTAGGGTGTGTTTGGTTTGTATTTTCCAGTCTGTTTTTCATTTTCATTTTCTGTAGAAAATGCAGTTTTTTGGAAAACATGTTTGGTTTGCATTTTCCAACTTTGTTTTCCAGAAAAAACATAACGTTTTCTGGAAAACTAGAGAATGAAATAAAGTCATTTTCCAGAAAACGAGAAAATACGATTTTCTGGAAAATGAAAATGGAACAAACCAAACACCCCCTTAGCCTCTTCGAGTGAAAATAGATTTTTAGGGTTAAACTTGACACTTTTTTTTCATATTTATCTTATTGCTTATAGTTAATTCAATTGCTAAATAGACTATTGGTTCATCCCTTGTGATTAACAATAATCACTTTATTTTGATTTTAATCAATGCATTTAAGTTAGTAATTGTGATTTAACAAAATGCAATGTGCGTGTGTAGGTTGATTTTTTGGTTTCATTATGCGAGACAACTTGATATGGACTTGAAATTGAGCTGAGTTGAACGATGTTATCACTCAAGGTGTCAAGACGTCAAGAGCGAACTTGAAGATTGTGGGTTGATTTGACTAGAATAGATTTTCCTAGATGTTACTTGTTCATGAGTTAGGTCTCAAACCTTAAAGTGGCTCACGAGGTCATAAGCTGACTATGGTGATTTCTGAACTAAATTTAATTTCCAATTGACTAAATTGGGTAAATTGAGTGGTAGGCTAATTGAGAAGTTCACTGGGTAGTTAACTATTCTAAGGATTTGGAGGGGGGACAAAATATTCTTGTTCGGGCGTGAGTCAATTGAAATTCCTTGTCAATTGCTTGGATGTATCTAGTTGCTTAAAAGCCTCCTTGAATTGACAATACAGTGTCATTGGCCCCTGACATCAAAATTCTGAGCCTTCAATCAATTAGAGCACTTTATCCAATAAAATGGAGGTGCCATTTGAAGGTGTTTGGATGTAGGTGATACACAACAAATCTCATTATTTTGGTCTCAAGTGCTCCAAACAACTCCAAGACACGAAATCATTCTAGTTCTCAAGTTATAGAAGTGTCCTTGCTTTTTCTAGAGGGAGGTGAAGTTTGTTGGCTCTTTTTTTTACTTACATTGTTCATTCTAATGTGCTCGTCTATATTCTTTAGGGAGAGGAATGAAGTTTGTTGACTCTTACATTTGTTCAATCTTTAGGAGACCTTAGTTCTTATGTTTCTAAGAACTTGTTAGTAATATGGTAACGAGCAAAGTGCTCTTGTCCTTCTTTTGGACAATCTTATTAGGGTTTGATCCATACCTTAATGCTGCGGAGCTTCATAATGATTTCGGTAATTTATCAAAGGGCGTACGTAACAATTGGAAATTATCAAAGGGCATCCCATGGTTTCTATTTTACCAAAAGGCGCAGCCCTTTAAGTGAACTTCCTATTATACCCTTGGCGCCACAAAATGCCTTTTCCATTCCCATTTTCGAGACATCCGAACTACTTTTGCAGTAAAATAATAATATGTGGTTCGGATGGTAAGGTAGTAGAATTTTTAACCATTCTCTCTCTCACCGCAACAACGTAGTGTGCCCTAGTTGTTAAAGGAAGACATTGTGCGTGCCCTAGTTGTGCTTTAGTCGCTTGCTCATCCCTCGAATCCCTCCGCCCAACCAAAACCTAGACTCCTATACAGGAAAGTGGTAGTGTGTGATCCTGAGGCGACTTTAAGTGTTAACGTTGAAGTTGATACTGCTCGGCACTATCAAAGTAGGATTTAGGGTTTCTGCAGGGTTGATTTTCATCATAATGGCAGGAAAAATGTCTGTGGGTAGTTCATCGTCTTCTTCATTGGCATTAATCAGCAAGGTATGTTAGCGATAGGCTTAGGTAAGAACAACATAGTTTGTGAAATTGTTTATACTTATTTTTGCTGAATAAATTTGTAATGTATAAAAACTGTAGGGTTCAGATAAGTTTGGGAAAAAATTATATTGGTGCAGTGTTTTAGGCTACTTTAAACATTTTGTTGAAGCATTTGAAATTTTAAATGATCAACACATTGCGAAGATCAAAGAGTTGCCCTTCAGTATTTTCTTGGACATTCAAGAATTGCAGCATATCCGGGAAATTTTGGTTAATATATTTGAAAGTTGGGATTCAACCTCGCAAGTTTTTAAATTCTCAGGTAATAGTTTTAATTATGAATTATAAACAATATCTATAGTAAGATAAAACTTGGATATAGTTGGCCTTAAATGATTGATATTTGATTAATTTAAATGAGTGAATTTAAGGTGAAATTCACTTCAGGCCCTCGGTAGGCCTGAAATGATTTTATTTCAGGCCTACCGAGGGCTTGAAGTGAATTTACTTCAGGCCCTCGGTAGGCCTGAAATGAATTCATTTCAGGCCCACGTTGGGCCTGAAATGAATTGAATTCAGGCCCAACGTGGGCCTGAATAAAATCCTTTCAGGCCCAACGTGGGCCTGAAAAGAATTCATTTCAGGCCCAAAGTGAAATAAGTTGAAGCCTATATTGTTGATGATAACTAAATATTTTAATTGTTTCAGGTGTACCGGTTGCGTTCACCAGACGAGATGTTGCTTTGGTACTGGGTATAGTGGACCGTGGAGTTTCGGTCCCTATTAATTCAATTAAAGCATCAGGTGACCTCTATCGTACTTACTTCTTAAAAGGAAAACAACCTACCAGAACAAGAATTGAGGACTTACTTAAACATTATTCTAAAAGTGTTGAATCAGAGGATGATGTGTTATTAGTTTGTAAATTATATATTTTGTATATATTTGTTTGTGTTTTATTTTCGTCTAGTACATATAAGGTCCCTCTAGGGCTTGTAGATATAGTAGATGATTATGACAATCTTGGTAGATTCAACTGGGTGGAAGCTATCCATAAATTTTTGTCTCCCCAATTACTTAAGATTGGGGAATTATTTTCATCAAGTCAGGGAAACCAGAGGACCACCAACCTCCCTTACGTAAAGGGATTTGCTGGGCTTTTGGCAGTGAGTAGAATTAACTTAAATTATATTTTATAATATTTAGCTGGCATTAATGTAATTGTCTGGAAAACTTTGTGCAGGCATGGTTTTTGGAGCATGTACCCATTCAAAAACCATACAATGTTGAAGGACTCCGAATAAATAAGTGGAGGAATATTCCTTCACATATTAGTAGGGTGAGGGACCTTGTCAACCAAATCAGGTCCGAAGAGGTAATTATTCTAAACTGTGATCTATGTTAGTTTGATATAGAGGCAGTAAAATTTGTGTACTTAGTAATTGACAGGTGATTGTTGAAATAATTCCTAACCTACATGAAAACACATTGTTTGAGAACCTTGAGATTGGGGATAACATTCCACGGGCAATGGAGACATCACAAGGACATGACACAGAAGATGTAAGGTCATGTGGTGAATGTATTCTTAAAGACACCCTAATCAAGGAGCTAACAGAGGAGAATATATGTTTGCATGAAAGGGTTAAGGAATTAATTTCAATTATTGAAAAAAAAGGGATGGAGGGTCAAAAAAGCTATCCTGTAGTCAGTCCTCTTTCTGATCCAGTATCTTATAGAATAAGGAGAGGACGTGACCGAACTCGGTATGATTACAGGGATACTCCAATTGAGAGTCCAGTATGACACCAGCTATTACATAAGGGGAAGCGGAGAAAGGAACAAATATCAAATGTCATGGACAAGGGAAAAAGGAAACTTAGTGAGGAGGATATGGATGAAGCAAGAGAAACCATTACTGTAATGGAAGTCATGTCTGAAGAAGATATAGAGGAGGAAAAAAGAAGGACCTCCGAACTATACAAAATGAGGCAACAAGGCATTGATGTATGTGAGTTATTTTCATATAAATTACGTCAAATTTATTGAATTTGGTTATTAATTAGTTTGGTCTAAATTGTATCGATGTAGTTTGTGAAGAAGCATTTTATGAAGTCGAAGAAGAAAAATCAAGATAAAGAAGTGACTTACGTGATAAATAAATTGGAGAACCTAAAGTAAGTTATGAAACATAGTTTAATTAATATATTTGGGGCTTTAATATATAATCTTATCAATTAACTTGGCAGGTTGGCTAATGAATTTATCTGGGAGGATGCACCTTTTGCTTTGAAATTGCATTCATTCTTACAAATCCTCAATGGAGAGGTTTTTACAAAAGGCGAGGTCATTGATGCCTTCTGTAAATGTTATTTAGGGGAGCATCCACATCTGGTAGGCCATACAACAAGTCAATATATTGTTCAACCTTCTTCACAGTAAGTGATGTAAATTAGTATGAATTAATAGATTGTAGAAGACCTACTATTATGATGTGGTTATTAATAAATTTGATTTTGCAACTTTTTAGGCTTCAATAAGATCGTCAAGAAAGTTTTCCCTGCAACAAGTGATGAAGACGGATATGATAGAACAAGGGTTTAGATATATTTTAATACCTTTGTGCAGTGATAATACACACTTTCACTTGTTGGCGGTGGATACAGAAGCAATGACTTTCATTCATTTAAATTCTCTTGCTAGTGACCGTAAATATAAACATGATTTTGACTCAACGGTGAGCAACCTACCTTTATTCATATATATGGTCATCATTTGGTAAAAAATGTCATTGAAATTCATGATATATTTGACAGGTAAAAGAACTTAAACAATATACTCGCAAGAAACTTACGGCTATTCATCCATATCTACAAAGTCATCATCCCTTGGACAAATGACCCTCCGTTAGACAAAAATGTCCCCAACACGAACATAGGTCAGTAAGTGAGGAAGAGTTTGAAAATTTTAAAATCATCAAAGTATTTTATTACCCCACTTATTGAAATCAGAAATACTGTTTGTTATTTTCAGCGTAGACTGTGCCTTCTTTGTTATGCAATACGCCCGATGTCTCCTATATGATGAGAAGATGAATTTCAAACAAGGAGATATGACGAAAATGAGATTTGATCTGACAGTAAATATTGTGGGAGACATGTATTGTAAAACATGAGACTGTCAATCTCTTGAAGTAATATTGTAAAAAAAACATCCTTTGTTGGTGATTCAGCTCTATTTGTATAGAAATTGTGTAATTTGTATGAATATAATTTATTGACCAGAAAAACAAAACAATTGTGTGATGTTGATTCACATCGAGTTGATGCAATGTAGTGTACCAACTGATACGGTAAGAAAACATAACTCATAATGATTTGGACTAAGTTTGCACACCAGAAATAACATCTCTTTCGTTAACTCTAACTACTGATATATATCCAAGTATCGAAGGTCCATCAGTGGGTTTCTGATACATAATTTGAAAATATGACTTAATGGTCTCGAAGGAATTGAAAATTGGAATGTATTCTGTATTGACTTAGTAAGCTGGATTATCTCTACCATAAATTTAAAAAAAATATTTCAAATTCTAAAAATTAATAATTAAATAAAATTACAGGATTTGGTCACAACTTGTAGATAAATATAGAATATTAATCTATAAATTATTATTTTATTTAATGGCCAAGGTAAGCATGAACTTAACTTTTCAGGCCCACGGTGGGCCTGAAATAAATCATTTCAGGCCCATGGCGGGCCTGAAATAAAAACTTTTCAGGCCCAAGGAGGGTCTGAAATAAAAACATTCAGGCCTAAGGTGGGCCTGAAATCACTTCAATTCAGGCCCAGTGTGGGCCTGAATAGCTCCATTTCAGGCCCAGGGTGGGCCTGAAATCAAGTGATTTCAGGCCCACCGTGTGCCTCAACTGGGAAAATTTTAGGGTCTCTGTTAACCATAAAATACTTTTGATTTAAGTTGGTGGATAATAAATTTGTAGTTGTATAGGTGTAATACGTTTATAGAACATAACTCATAAATATTGGTACTTAGTGTGCACATAAAAACCCACTGATATACCTAAAAATCTCCTATTGCAAACTACTCCTATAGCAATGGTGATACAACAAGATTAGAGGTTTGGCCACCCAAAATCTCATCTCCTAGCTCAACCCTATCTACTGATATAGGTTTTTCAGAATTCCAGATATGGGAGGTCCATCAGTGAGTTTTGCTCAAAACTCACTGATATATCTAAACCACTCCTATAGCAATGGTGATACAGCAAGATTAGAGGTTTGGCCATCCAAAATCTCATCTTCTAGCTCAACCCTATCTACTGATATAGGTTTCTCAGAATTCCAGATATGGGAGGTTCATTAGTGAATTTTGCTCAAAACTCACTGATATACCTAAACCACTCCTATAGTATTGGTGATACAGCTAGATTAGAGGTTTGGCCACTGACGGCCCCGAAATACTAGATTAATGTTGTCACGAATTGTGGGACCATCAGAATTTAAATGTGAATGAATAACTGGAAACCCTTTTTACAATCAAAATCTGAAAATGTAATATAGGGGCCACAGGTCGTATTTTTCCAAGGGACTAGTTGACGTTGTGTGATTCTAACTTGTATTTGTGTCGTTTGTGAATTTCGGGTTTCAAATGTGAATCTGGGTTTGGATTTGCAATTGGAATTGAAATAGCAGTTAAAATGAGGAAACTAAACTAGTGTAAATGTAGATAAATGCCAATCAAGGAATAAAACAATGCTTGGAAATTTTCGCAAACAAGTAAGCTTCAACTAAAGCTAGCCACCAAAGTTTAGCAATCAAACTTCAAACAATTCAGCACAAGCTAACTGCAAACTAGTTGATACCATACACCATGGCACCCTAAAAATACCCTCTAACTTGATACCAATCAGTACCCAAGCTCCCCTTGATACAAAGTGCCAAAATTTAGCTTGACTTGATACAAGGAAAATCTAGTAAGCTAAGAGAAAGTGTTTAACTGTGACTGGGAATTCAGATTAGTTAGGCAATTCAGGTCGGGAAGGCAAAATATTAGTGAAATGTTTTGCATGAATCCATGAAGAAGAATGAAAACTGAATGCTAACTCAATTCAGGACATTACTGCCGAAATACAGGAATGAAAGCAAATGGCTTAAACTGGAAACCGAAACAGAGAACTCTATACTCAGAACTCACAAACAAATTAAGATCCAGTTAACACAATCGACGTTCAGAAAGGAACTCAGATGGCTCAAGCCAAAGCTCAGTAAGTAGACTAGTAAATTCAGAAATATAGCAAGAATTTGGCACAAACTAAATCTGTAATGTGCAGAAATAAAACTGCAGAAATTCAGAAAACCTTTGTGGCAGAAGTACAGCTACAAATTGATTGCAAAATTAACCCAACAGCTGGTGTGAAGTGAATGGATGTGAAACAAACAGTTAAAGTGCAAATTGATGAGCTGAAGTCAAAATTTCAGAAATAAAATGGAGAGTGTAGGATTGGGGGTTGATACACAATCTGAAACTGTTTTTGCTACATGTGCAGGAAATTTCAGGAATCCAGAAAACACTTCAAATTCAGAATAAACACAACAATGCCACACTGAATTCAAGTGAACATTACAGTGCTCGCATAAGATATAAAAATCTAAGGTTTACTTGATTCAAACTACAGCAACAACAACTGCAAGTTGACAGAAATTTGGCTGAACATTTGCACAAGGAAAACTGATACGAATCCTAGAAACCAAATGCAGAGATTAAGTTTTACTTCAGAAATCGAATGCTGCAATGTAATGGATGAAAAATCCAGCAAACAACTAAAATCCAATGCTTGAAACTAGCTTCACCAGTGATAAAATCAGAGTTGCAGAATTGAAGCTGACAAACTTAAACAGAACTGAATGAAAAACTGAGTTCAGAATCGATGGTGTGCAGAAGTTGAGCCGCAACCAAATCTGAATGCAGGAATTAAAGTAATTCAACTGAATTGAAAAGAACATGCAAAATGAATCAGAAATAAACTGGCTCGCAACAAGAAAGCTGGAAAATTTCAGAAACTAAGGGTGCTGATACGCCGCAACAAGTTAGCACACAAGCTTTTAAACTGAAATCAACTGAAATTAAACACAACTATCCACTAGAAAAGCTTCCTAAACTACTCAACTTGAAGGATTAAAGCTAGATTACAGCTGAAACAATGCAATAAACCAAGTTAACGAATCTGAAACCAAGATAGAAACCAAACACGACAGTAATGGAAATTACAGCTAAATAAATTGAAATTTAACTATCTAAGCTACTCCTCAACCATTCTTCAACTCAAGAGCTCCTTGGTCGTCAATCAAGGGAGAACCTCGGACCCGCAAGCTCTGCAAATCAGTGGAAGAAGTGTATCTGCTACTAAATCAGATCAGACATTGCTCAAACTGAAATTTGGCTCCGAATTCTTCAATCTCGTTGTTGTGGCTTGCGAATTGGATTTGGGAATGACCGAGACCATCCAGGGAACCCCTCTGGTCAGCTCGGATGCAGTGGAAATGGGGCACAGCTGAGTTCGTTGAAGTCGGATAGCAAAACTGCCGAGACCTCGCGCAACTTTGCTATTGAGCAAAACCAATCCGAAAACTTCACTGAGACTCTCTTCACTGACCTAGCCCTTGCTTTGATGATGGATTGAGGGATCGCGCCTCCTTGATGAAGAAAACTAACTAAAAATCGAAGAACAGCTGAAGAAGAAGATGACTACGGCGGAGACGCGACGAGGAAGACTGCGCAGGAAATTTCCTTAAGTAATAACCAATGGACGGCTGTGATTGATTTGAGAAAATCCAACGGCTGATCTTGCTCTGATTGGAGCCAAACTTTGATGATGATGATCTGGGGTTAGGATCTGCCTCGTGGTAGCTCGGATCCTCCAGATTTGCAACGGATGGTCCAGATCAACCTAATCTGTGAATGGACGATCTAGAGCCCTCCGATCTTGATCCAACGGTTGATTGAGCTCTGATTTGGATGAAACCTTCAGATCTTGATCAGTGTGCTTGATCAACCCTAACCCTAGCTCGGATTGCTTCAGAATGTCCCGGATGGCTCAGATCTAGCCGCTTTTGAATCGGATGGCCCGGATTAATCGTAAGCTTGATAATTCGATCCGGTTCACATCCGACTCAAGTTTAACCCAGTATGCCCTAGGTCCTTGAACCTTTGATGCCTACAAAAATAGATCAAGAATTTAGTGGCCAAATAATCTAATTTAATGCAAATTTGCAATTAAGTCCAAAATAAGAGGAAGTTCTAAAACCTAGGGCAATTTCACAATTAAGCAATAAAAATATAAGTTAAACATGGATTTTTACATCTAAAATAATCAACAAAAATGATACTTATCGGCGATCCCTTAATCGTCGGCAGATCAAGCCCCGAAAAATCCGGATAAAATGCAACCTCCTTCTCGGAGGTGTAACCTCTCCACAGCGTTTCAACAGAGATAAAGTTTTAAGTACAATGAAACATAAGAAGGATCTTACTTAGCACTTAGGACCACAAGAACACAAGCAAACTTCTCCCGAGCTCCACCCAGCGCAGATCTCACGCAAGAACTCCCTTCTTCGTGTCTTCTCGCTGATGGACTCGCCAAGCTTCTTGCTTCTCTTCCAAGTGCTCAAGTAACACAATGTTGCTTCAAAGATCGTAGTTGCTTTGTCAAGATGATGGAACAACAGATCACACAAGCACAATGTGGAGAACTTCGTTTTTGAGACTTGTTCACCACCTAGCGCTTAAGTCTGCTCCACTAATCCCAGGTCACAGCCATCTCACTGCAGCCTCCAACTGCTCACCTGCAACATCCAGCCTACCACTGAGCTCTCCTGAACTCCCTGAGCTTCCCTCAGACTAGCTCCAGTCAGCAGCTCCAGCAGCGCCAGCGCCCGTTGCAACCTGAGATGGAAAATGGACAAACCTGCTCCAAGGAAAGACTCCCATTAACCCTCCTTGAGTGTTTGAATCCATTCCTGTCACCTGCAACTTAATCAGATCATTAGCACAGCAAATCATACAGAGAATCATGTATCAGAGATCAAGCGCAGAGAAATCAGATATGTTCAGATGTGATCAGAGCGTCTGACAGTGCATTTTGAATTAAAGTGATCGGTCACCGGACCGATCAGAGAGCCTCCTGATCGGTCACCAGACCGATCAGGGTGGGTTCAGACCGATCAGGCTCCATCCTGATCGGTCCCTAATGCTCAATCATAAATCGTGATTTCTCCGGGACCGATCACCAGACCGATCCCAGGTTGTGGATCGGTCACCAGTCCGATCCACCCCTTTGCAGGGTGATTTCTTAGCTTCGCAGTCCAACCCTCCTGATCGGTCACCAGACCGATCAGGGCATGCTCAGACCGATCAGGCTCCGTCCTGATCGGTCATAGTGAGGAACTCGCGACACTTGATCGTTCACCAGAACGATCCGAACAGTGTTCCAGATCGGTCACCAGACCGATCAGGAGCCAAGCAGTAAGGGGAACCAAAACCCACTGTATGCTCCCTGATCGGTCACCAGACCGATCAAGAGCAGAGTAGTGAGTGAACTGCATGCTCCCTGATCGGTCACCAGACCGATCAGGAGCCTAGCAGTAGGTTTCCAACCTCACTGTGTGCTCTCTGATCGGTCACCAGACCGATCAGTCATCGCTGGATCGGTCACCAGAGCAATCCACGAAGGAGCACCGTGCCAACTTCCCTAATCGGTCACTAGACCGATCCAGGGACTCCAACCTAGCCGTCCAAGCTAAGATTTCATCCAACCTAGCCCTCTAAGCTAGGACCTGACCCTCCAAGCCAGGATTTCATCCAACCTAGCCCTCCAAGCTAGGACCTGGCCCTCCAAGCCAGGATTTCATCCAACCTAGCCCTCCAAGCTTGGACCTGGCCCTCCAAGCTGGGATTTCATCAACCTAGCCCTCCGAGCTAGGACCTGACCCTCCAAGCCAGGATTTCATCAACCTAACCCTCCGAGCTAGGACCTGGCCCTCCAAGCCAGGACTTTTCCACACCTAACCCTCCAAGTTAGGACTTTTCAACACCTAGCCCTCCAAGCTAGGACTTTCCGCACACCTAACCCTTCAGGTTAGGATTTTCCCACACCTAGCCCTCCAAGCTAGGAGTTTTGACACCTAACCCTCCAGGTTAGGACTTTTCCACACCTAGCCCTCCAAGCTAGAATATTTCCACACCTATCCCTCCAAGTTAAGATTTCATCAAACCTAGTCCCACTAGGTATGTCTAGTCCACAACCAGGACTTAATCCTAATCATAATCATCAACCTAAACTAAAATCGGTGTCAACACCAAAATTACAATCAGGGTCAGACTGCATCAACAATCTCCCCCTTTTTGTTGTTTGACAACCCGATTTTAAGTTTAGGGATTCAAAATCAATTTTCTCAATTCCATAATTGTAGGAGAATCAGGATCCTCCCCCTACGACATGATCATCCTAAACTTAACCAACCACACTCTCCCCCTTTGTCAAATACCAAAAAGGGTCTAGAGGGGTTGTTAAGTTTAAACATACTCCCCCTCAACCCTATGGGTCTCCCAAAACAACAAAGGTATGATCGAATTTTGAAAACACATGAAAACATATGATAAAGATAAGACATGACAAAACAATCATATGTATCATATGGAGTCATAAGCACAGCAATGCATAATAAGGCATACATGATGATAGCAATCATATAAACAATCATAAAAACCAACAATAATCATAATATAGTAAAACTTAAAAATCAGTCATAGCAGATGCAGCACATCGCATCAAAGTCAAGGCAAATACAGCACAAAAATCATCAAAGTCAAGTCACAGGCATCAAGCCATAAAGTCACACAATCCAAACAGGCAAATAGTCAAGTCACAGGCAGAAGCAGAATACATCAACCATGGGGGGGGGTCATCATGCATAGGGTCATCCATCGTGGCATCATCAGGAACAAAAGACCCCAGTGCAGCACTACCAGAGGGCGCATCATCAGGAACAAAATCAGTCTTAGCTCTGATACCTACTACAAAGAACGGACCACCGAGACATCGGACTCCACCGCGGTCAGTCTGCGATCAAAGGATCGGAACTCCGAGCGGGCCTCCTCGTGATAGAGCTCTCGCAAATGAAGATCATGCTGGATGGTCTGATCAAGCTCTGAAATCTGCTAGCGCAGGTCTGGCTCTGGCTCATAGTCATAGTCAGCAGCAGCAGCGGGAGCCTCATGATGTGCAGCAGCATCTGCTGGTGCTTAAAAGTGTGCGACTCCCCCAGGTAGCTCTCCAAGACCCCTCCCGTCCTTCCAAACCAGAGCCCGATCGTGATCCCGGATGATGATGCCAGACTTGGCAAACGCCCGCTTGCCAAGTCTGCAATCCTGTCTAACCATGGGCACTGTCCTGCCCTTGGTTACATCAACACCTACTGACATAAGCCAGTCAGTGATGACGTGACCAAATGACATATAGACAGTGCGTCAGCTCGGCTCTCTATAGGATAGGATGGACTGAAAAATGCTCTCCATGATGTCAAAGTCCATGCGCCGGTGCATACCATAGAGCATCAGGCAATGGTAAGGTCGGATCTCGGTCAAGGGTTTGGAAGTGATCGGCAGAATGTAGTTTGTGATTATCTTGAACAGAATGTAATCAACAGGGGAAAGATGGAGTGTTGCAAAAGTCGGAAAGTCAGGCCCCAACTCATCAAGACCGGCTGGTCGAGGATGGCAAAAGAAGTGCTGATATATAGTGTCGGGGGTGACGTCCGCAAAAGGAGCCAACAAAGGGTCAGGGAGCTCAGGATAGATAGAATACAAGTTAGGCGATCGACGACCGCCCAGATACTCCGCCAGGATCTCATAAGAGAAATCAAGATTTCTCTTGGCTACTCGGGTAGTGAATTCAAAACCCCCTTAAGGCCCTTGTTGATGGTTATTGTAGAATTCCGAGACAAGGTCATAGTTTATAGTCCTTTTGAGGGAAAGGAGAAAGCCCAGATTGTAGAAGGTAATTATCTCCACAATGGAGGGACAGTGCTCAGCCAGGAAGGGCCCATCAATGGACCGGCAAGAAAGTAACTTGAAAGTTCGAGATTGAAAGGCCTACTCACAGGCAGCATTAGAGAACCTGGAACTCGACGAAGGCTGAGGCCTTCGGGAGGGCGCGGAAGAAGAAGGGCCTTTGCCCTTTGAGCTTCCCTCTACCGGTTCTTTGCCCTTGGATGACTTTCTAAAATGGTTGAATAGATCATGGCAACAATTGAATCAAATGAGCAAGATTTAATCTAATAAACAAAAGAAAACAAATTATGATCAAGAGTCCAGATCATAACACAAGGATTTGATCACACACGGCAACAATATTGAAATGATCACATGAAGCATGACCCAATCATTTGTAGGACACGAATTGATCAGTGAGGTGAGGTTTAATCAAAGAAACACGGTTTGATCAAGGGAAGAATCAGATCATAATATAGATTGTAAATGATTAGATTTCATCAGTAGGGTGAAAAATCATGGCAAGGTCACGGCAATGAGTAGGATCACAACACAAACACTAAAAGAAAAACATGGTTAGCCTAAACATGGTAGATGCTAGAATGATAAGCACCAAATGAAAAATCATACACAAAGCTTATATTGGTGCCATGAAGTACTTGGTTAGAGAAAACTCGCGGCTGAGTTGCGCAGAGAACAGCACACAGAAATGGTGCTTTGCGAGAGAGAACATAGCAGCAAAAGAGAAACTCCTAACAGCGCAGAAGAAAACCCAATCGCACGCGCAGCAGGGAGACGATCGCAAGAAGCCACGCGCAGGGAGGAGAAAACGCAGGATGAGCTCTCGCATAGCAAGTAGATCGCACGCGCAAGAGAGGATTTCGGCGCTAGGGCTTGGGAAGGTAGGGTTTAGACGAAGTTAATTGGTTGGTGGATCGGTCCACCAACCACAATTTAATGTGATTGAACGGATCACCGTTCGTTCTGGGAGTGCCCAGACTGATCAGGCTCCGACCTGATCAGACTGGCCTAGTCCTGATCGGTCGCGTGACCGATCAGGCAGGCCCTTGATCGATCGGCTGATCGATCAGGAAGCGAACAGTAGGTTTGGAGGTTTTTACGTGAGCCCCCTGATCGGTCTGTGGACCGATCACCACAGAGTGCCAGATCGGTCCGGGGACCGATTCAGGCCAACACAGAATGTTTGGTCAATTTTTCGCGAAGTGTTCTGCGACCTCTCTGATCGGTCTGTGGACCGATCACCACAGAGAGCACCAGATCGGTCCGGGGACCGATCCAGACCAACACAGATAGATTTCTGTGGTTAATCATGAAACAGCTTGATTGGTCCGTTGGACCGATCAGTCCTACTCCTGATCGGTCCGGTGACCGATTAGGCTTCCTGATTTTTCTTGATACGATCTGAAACATTCAATTTTAGACTTCAAAACGATTTCTGATAAGATCTGATGAAAGTTATCGATCTTGGAAGTGATACCATGACTATAATTGATCCCTGAAGGAGGATCAAACGTCCTTATGGTTTTGACAAATCACTTTGCTCCACCCAAGTGAAGTCAAACTCAATCAACAAACATTCAAGCAATTTCAAGCATGTTTGTCCCAAATTCAAATCTCCAATCAAGTTTCCTTGATTGGAATGTCCAAGTATGATCATGGAGCCAAGTACACATGTGTTATGCATTGGTTTTCCCCATACTTGGTCACCGAAGTGATTTTTATCTCGTCAACCAAATTTCTCAAGGGATGCATTGACATTTTGAGAAATTAAGTTGATCCTAGCATCTCACCCCATATCTAGCAAACACAAATGTTTTGGTAAACCTTATAGTTTGTGTGAGATGTCTCCAAGTTACCTAATTGTGTCCCAACAATTCGAATTGATCATGAAGGGTTTTGAATGCATTTTGATGTCTATGAAGCACGACACATTCCCAACTCCCTTCTTAAGAAACTAAATTCATTCTCGGGGAGTGGTTTAGTGAAAATGTCTGCTAGATTTGATTTGGACTCGACATATGAGAGTACAACATCTCCTCTAGCAACATGATCCCTAATGAAGTGGTGACGCACTTCAATATGTTTAGTCCTAGAATGGTGGACTGGATTCTTAGTTAGGTTAATTGTGCTAATGTTGTCACACAACACTTGCAAACCCTTGTAGCTTAATCCATAGTCCTCTAATGTATGAATCATCCACAACAATTACGATATGCTCTCTCCCATAGCAATATATTCTGCCTCGGTCGTGGAGAGAGCAACACAGTGTTGCTTCCGACTTGACCAACTAACTAGAGATGATCCTAAAATTTGGCATCCCCCACTTGTGCTTTCCCGATCTAACTTGCATCCAGCATAGTCGGAATCGTTGTAGCCAATTAGGTCGAATGATTCGGTACGGGGGTACCATAGACCAACTCCTATTGTGCCCTTAAGGTATCTCAAAATTCTCTTAACAACAATTAAGTGAGATTCCTTGGCACAGACTTGATACCTAGCGCACATACCCACAACAAAAAGTATATCAGGTCGACTGGCTATGAGGTATAGCAGACTACCTATCATGCTCTGATATTGAGTCAAATCAACAGATTTACCACTCTCATCATTGTCTAATCTTGTATTTGTAGCCATGGGAGTGGTTACCTCTTTTGAATCACTCATATTAAATTTTCGAAGCATCTCTTGAGTATACTTTGATTGGTGCACATGGATTCCATCCCGGGTTTGTTTGATTTCGAGTCCAAGGAAGAAAGTCAACTCTCCCACTAGACTCATTTCAAATTCATTCTCCATGTGTCCAATGAACTCATTTAAATAGCCCTTGTTGTTTGAGCCACAAATTATGTCATCGACATATACTTGGGCTACAAATATATTGTCACCATCTCTTCGTAGAAACAGTGTAAGGTCTATTTGGCCTCTAACAAAGCCTTTTTCAATTAGGAACGTCAACAACCGCTCATACCAAGCTCGGGGTGCTTGTTTAAGGCCATAAAGTGTCTTTTTGAGTTTGAACACGTGGTCTGGAAATTCGGAACTCTCAAACCCCGGAGGTTGTTCGACATAGACCTCTTCCCTTATTAAACCATTTAGGAAGGCCGATTTGACATCCATTTGATATAGTTTGAAACCACGATGTGCTGCAAATGCAAGCATCAATCAGATGGACTCTAATCATACCACGGGAGCATAGGTCTCATCATAATCAAGGCCTTTAACTTGAATGTAGCCCTTGGCTACTAAGCGTGCCTTGTTCCTTATGTTTCTCCCTTATGGTTCAATTTATTTTTGAAGACCCATTTGGTTGCAATATTGGTGGTCTTCTTAGGTCTAGGGACTAAGTCCCAAACTTGACTTCTTTCGAATTGACCTAGTTCATCTTGCATCGCAATGATCCAATCGGGATCATTTAATGCTTCATCAATTTTCCTAGGTTCAATTTCGGAAATTAAGGCAACTTCATTAGCCTCATTCCTAAAGAATGATCTAGTCCTAACCCCATGATGGATGTCTCCAACAATCTGGTTTTGGGGATGGCTAGAGGCTAACCTAGTTGTCCTAGGAGTTGGTGGTTCTCCTTGAATGGTTTCACTAGACACTGGCTCAGCCTCTGGATCCGGCTGATCGATGGGTTGTCTAGGCTCACCGTCATCAGACTCATTACCACCATCTACAACATTTGGACTATCATCCAAACCCAGTTGCCTAAGTTCGAATTGAGCTCCTTCAACATCTTCTGATTGATCATTTACTTTGGGAATTTTCTCAAAAACAACATCAGAAGATTCTTCAACCAATCTAGACTTCTTGTTGTAGACTCGGTAGGCTTTGCTAACAAGGGAGTACCCGACCAGTATCCCTTCATCAGCATTTGCCGTGAACTTTCCAAGGTGGTCCTTGGTGTTTTGAATAAACACCTTACAACCAAACACCCTAAGGTGTTTAACCGTAGGTGATTTTCCAAACCAAAGTTCATGAGGAGTCTTACCTAAGAATCTGTGAATAAGGACTCGATTTTGCACGTAGCAAGCTGTGTTCATAGCTTCAACCCATAAGTACCCCGGTAATGAGTACTCATTGAGCATGCTTCGTGCAACCTCTTGCAGGACTTGATTCTTCCTATCTACAACACCATTTTGTTGTGGTGTTCTAGGAGTGGAGAACTCATGTCTATACCCTCTATCTTGACAAAATTCTAAAAATCATTGGTTTTGAAATTCACCTCCATGATCACTTCTTATTGTCTTAATAGTTGATGATTTCTCATTTTCAACTCTTCTACAAAAAGAAATGAAAACATCTAAGGTTTGGTCCTTATATTTTAGAAAATAAGTCCATGTATATCTAGTAAAATCATCAATGATAACAAAATAATATCTACTACCATTCAATGATATAATAGTGCTACAATCAAACAAGTCCATATGAAGTAAATTCAATGTGGTAGAAGTACTTACAATGCTTTTACCTTTATGTGCAGATTTTGTTTGCTTACCCATTTGACATGCATCACAAAGTTTGTCTTTTTCATACTTGATGCTTGGTAAGCCATGAACTAAACCCTTGTTGGCTAACTTCCGGATATTCTTCATGTTCACATGTGCTAGTCTTCGGTGCCAAAGGGTGGATTCATCTTCTCTTGACATGAGACACTTAGCAAAGGCATTAGTAGCACTTTTAAAGGAAACTTGGTAAAGATTATCTACTCTTGTTCCTCCTAGTACCGTGTCAAAGTTGTCATGTTGTCTAACTAGACATTGACTTGATTGGAAATCAATTGTGTAACCCGCATCACACAATTGACTGACACTTAGGAGATTAAATGTCATCCCCTTGACTAGAAGGACATTCTTAATCCTAAGACATTCGGATATTTGAATGTCTCCTATTCCTATGACCTTAAGACTACCATTGTTACCAAAGGAAACATTACCTCTACTTTTTCTTTGAAGTATGGTAAACAATGATCTATCCCCGGTCATGTGTTTGGAGCACCCACTATCAACGAACCAAGTTGATAGATGCTCCCCCTCAAACACAACCTACACAATTCGAAAAATAGAAGTTTTAGGTACCAAAACCTTGGGACCTAAAGCACCTACTAAGCAAGACTTAGACACCCATGCCTTGACTACTTTCCTTTGAGCCCTAGGTGTCTTAGATTGTCTAACATCAGTCCTAGACATTAAGGATACAAATGATGGTTCTTTGGGTCGGTAACCAATACCGGCCCTATTGTAGACTGCCTTTTGGGCATTCAAGATCATGTCTAAGGTCTTTGAGCTTATTGAGAACTTCTCAAGAACACTCTTGAGTCTCTCAACTTCACTCTTCAATGATTTATTTTCATCTTCTAATAATTCAACATGCAAATCATCAACATCCTCATCCCTAGAGGACTTCAATTGTTCAACTTCAATTTTCAATGATTTAATTTTTGCTTTTGACTTTTTCAAGAAATCAGTTAAGCATGCAATGGTCCTATAGCATTTATCAAGTTCGGGAGTGATTACCTCTTCATCATCCGAAGATGATGAAGCCGCGTTTGATGAGTCACTTGATTCATCACTGCTCTCTTGATCTTCTAGGGCCATGAGTGCAACATGCCGTGTACTCTTTTCATCCTTCTCCTCTTCGAATGAGCTAGATGAGGATTCATCCCAAGTGGCCTTCAAGGTCTTCTTCTTCTTCTTGGATTTCTCCTTCTTTTTGAGCTTTGGGCAGTCCTTCTTGAAGTGCTCTTTCTTACTACATTCATAGCAAGTAATATTATTCTTATCAAGCTTAACTTCACTTGGGTTACCTTTACCCTTGAAGCGACGACTCTTTCTCATCATCCTTCTAACGAAATTGGCCATCTCGGAGGAAGAAGAGCCGCTGCCATCCTCCTCGGATTCGGACTAGGATTCGGATGAAGATGAGGATGAAGAGACTTCCTTCTCCTTCTTCTTCTTGTTCTTTTCTCCTGCAACTAAGGCAATCCCCTTCTTCTTGGGGCCTTTGTTAGCCATTTCATGAAGTTCCATCTCACAAAATAAATCATCTAACTTTACAATTGATAAGTCCTTGGAAACTTTGTAGGCATCCACCATGGATGACCACAAAGCATTCCTTGGAAATGCTTTTAACACATACCTTACAAGGTCGTGATTCTCGACCTTTTCATCAATAGAATAGAGATCATTGAGGACTTCCTTGAACTTACCATGTAGCTCACTTACGGTTTCATTCTCCTTCATGGAGAGGTTTTGGAGTTGGTTGAGGAACAAATCCCTCTTGGCGATTCTTGAGTCTCGAGTACCCTCGTGGAGTTCGATGAGCTTGTTCCACAAATACTTTGGACTTGTAAATGGACCAACCTTGATTAGTTGGTCTTTGTTCATGCCGCATTGTAGGGTCACCACCGCCTTCATGTCGGCTTCACTCTTCCGGGTTTGTGCAGCCGACCAATGCCACGATTCTAATTCTTTGCCTTCATCATCCATTGGAGGGGTAAAACCCTCCTTCACAGCAAACCAATTGTTGATATCTATCTTTAGATAGTACTCCATCTTCGATCTCCAATATTGAAAATCTGCTCCATCGAAAAGGGTGGTCGGGTAGTGCTAAAACCTTCTCTCAACGCCATTGTTGTTGACTCTCGGTTGTTAATCCGCTTGTGCAGAGCCCCAAGCTCTGATACCACTTGTTGGAACTTGGATGGCTAGAGAGGGGGGGGGTGAATGTAGCCAGGCACTTGAACTTTAGCACTTTTCAAATTTTCTGCACCTCAAGGATTAGTAGCACAGCGGAAGCACAAGAAAAATAGAGTTGCAGAAAACTAAACCCTAAGGTAAACACAAATGCAAAACGCTAACAAGAGGATTTACAAGGTTCGGGGATAACTTGCCCCTACTCCTTGGCGTGCCCTTAAGGTGGGTGATCCCTTGATCGTCGGCAGATCAAGCCCCGGAAAATTCGGATAAAATGCAACCTCCTTCTCGGTGGAGTAACCTCTCCACAGCGTTTCAACAGAGATAAAGTTATAAGCACAATGAAACACAAGAAGGATCTTACTTAGCACTTAGGACCACAAGAATGTTGGAGCAATCGACCCTAAGATGGTCCGGAGTGACCATAGGTTTTGATGTTTGGGCAAAGGGTTTAAGTTAGGTTTTCCCTTGTATTCTTATATGTGTATATTGAGTGTGCAGGTTGTACAGGTTACACATATGGACTTGACTGGACGGCCTCGGTACGGTGAAGGATGGCATGGAGGCAAGCTGAAGGTTTGCGTGTGCATCCGAGGGACCTTGGAGAGCAGGGACGATGAGCTGATGGGTGCGGACTTCGAGGCATGCGTGAAGGATGGCATGGAGGCAAGCTGGAGGCTTGCGTGCATCCGAGGGACGGGAGACGAAGATGAAGAGGGCGCGAAGGCAATAGTCGAGGCTGCGGAGAAGGAGTCAGTCAAGTCGTGAGGGTCGTGTGCTGTGTGAATGTACTCGGGAAGGGTTTCAGCTAGGGACCAGTCGACTGCCCTGGGGGCAGTCGACTGGTAGGTGGCTGGCGAGCTGGCAAATTCGAACGTTGGGAGTGTCAACGGTCGAATTTGGCTGGCACCAGTCGACTGCCCTGGGGGCAGTCGACTGGTAGCGAGAAACCAGCCCCGAGTCCTATTTAAAGAGGACTTCGTAGTGGCTGAGTTTCTTGACGAAACTTGTCTTGGTTAAAGGCAAGTTAGTAGTCTTTGGGCTCAAGGTTGTCAAAGGTGTTGTGGTGAGGTTTCTCCACCCACAAGGAGCGACGTGAGCTAGCCGGAGGTTATCCGGGGAGTGATCCACTGACAGATTCTTGGATTAGTCACCCGGCCGGGGTGGATACCAAGTAAATAGGTTTGTTAGCAGTGATTTCTTCATTGCTATTGTTTAATATTATTGTTTCCGCTGCGCATACTAACAACGTAGGAAGAACAAGCCAAAGAAACGCTATTCACCCCCCTCTAACGGACACGATCGATCCTTCAGTTGGTATCAGAGCGAAGGACCGCTCTTGATCGGACTAACCGCCGAGGGAGCACACGCTAGAGGAAAAGAACCATGGAAGACAAACTTAGGGAAGACATCTACACTCCGCCGGCCTACGACCATGAAGACTTCGAGTATTGGAAGTCACGGATGGAGACGTGGTTCGCGATGGAGTGGGCATGTAGGATTGCGCTAGAAGAGCCGTTCGAGATTCCAAGGGATAAGCACGAAAAGACGCTCAGGCCTAGATATTGGAATCAAAAACAACAAGATCAATCCAAGGCAAACGAAAAGGTAATGACAATTTTAGCTAATCTTTTGCCTAACAATGTTTTGAGTTGTGTAGGTAAATATCAAAATGCATATGAATTGTGGAGCAAAATGAAAGAAATTCATGAGAAACCTACACAATCTCAAGAGTCCAACAAGATGTGTCAAATGGTTCAAGAAGAAGAAAAAGGGGAAGAATTGACCATCTCATCAAGTGAAGTGGAAGAAGAAAGTGAGGGGTCATCTACCTCATCTAGAGAAGAGGAGGAGGTCACCACCTCAAGAATTTAGGGGGAGGAGAGACCTTCGTCAATACCTGAACAAGAGGAGGCATCCACTTCATCCAAGGTTGAAGAAGAAGTCAACCTAGTCTCCACCTCTACCTCCACCAAATCAAGAGCCAAGGATCACATCACATGCTTTGGGTGCAATGAAAAAGGGCACTACAAAGACAAGTGCCCAAATGGTAAGAAGGAGGTACATTCTAAACCCATTTCAAGTTCCTTTAAATCTAACGTGGGTTGTAGGATTGGAGAAGCTCAAGAGAAAAGGAAGAAAATCCGATGCTTCACATGTGGAGAGCTAGGTCACTTTCACACAAAGTGTCCAAGGAAAGGGGAACTAAAGAAAATGGAGCATCTGAGAAAATGGGAGAAGGAGGAAAAGAAGAAGCAAAGATCACATCAAGGAGGGACTACAAGGGTAAGGGAGGTAATCCCTAACTCTAGATTTAAATGCAATTTAAATTCTAGTTCCTTCATGAATGTTAAAAATAGGACTAATCATTCATCCATGCATACTAGTTTTAATGAAAAATATTTAATGGTGCATAATCATAGTTTCAAATATAATGATAGGACTAGGGTTAACAAGGTAGATCAAAACCCTAGGAAGAACATGCATAATGATAGACCCAAGACCTCTAGACCTAAGGATCATGACACTAATCCCAAGAAGGGAAGGAATGTGCCTAGAAAGGAGGTTAGGCCTAGGAATGTCCAAGGTGGACACATGGGTTCAAAGGTTAGAAATTTGGAAAGAAAAAATCAAGCCTTGAGGGTGAGGTTTGATACATTAGAAAAGGCCCTAGAAAGGTTCACGGTTGGATCTAAGGGCCTAGACATGGTGTTGGGTAGTTTGAAACCTAACTACGATAGATCGGGATTGGGATACCGGTCTAAGACCTCCAAGGTAGATGGAAAGAAATATGCTGGGGAAGCATATAATCATGGCAAGGAGGGTAAGTCCAAGGATGGCAAGCGGGTGTCATCAAAAGGTAGAAAGAGTGACTTAACCAAGGACAAGAAGGTCCATTTTGTAGGCCAAGAGTCACCGGGGGCACACCGGTGTGGCTTAGTGTGGATTGAGTCACCTAGGGAGGTGGCTAGGGCTAAGAGCTCAAGGGGGAGCTCCAGGAGCCTTTGGGGTCCATGGTAAATGGATCTCAAGAGTTTTTCTCCTAGGAAATTAGGTGAAATGTGTCAAAAGGGATTGGAAGACTTGGGTAAGTCTTAACCCTAGGTTTTGACACATTCAAAAGAGGACTTAAGGAGAAAAGTGTGAAATAGGGTGATATTGGATAAAATTAAGGTTTAGTGGGAAAATACCATATATTTCAATGCTAGAAATGAGGTGTGATCAAGGATTTGAAGATACTTTGAGAAGAAGTCAAAATTAGAACTTTTTGGTTGAGTCTAAATAATACATTTTAGGATAAGTTGAGTTTCATGCCAATCTTGGGATTTGGAGTACATTTATTTGGAAACAAATTTTTTCCAAGTAGACATTGGCCCCACAAATCTCCCCACGAAATTTCATAATTTTTGGAGATTTGTGGAATTAACTAGGCATTACTGAAATTGGGGCTGAAAACCTAAAATTCAGGTATCAATCGACTGCCCTTGGGGCAGTCGACTGGTCCGAAGTGAATTCAACCCCGAGACCCTTCTGTGAGGTTTGCCAGTCGACTGCCCCTGTTGGCAGTCGACTGTTCCAGTAGGGCTAGAGAAAAATAGCTATTGGGTGATAGAACGTAATGTCCTTGATTATATTCCTTGAATAATGGATTGCCTCATGGTTTAATGGTAATTAAATGAGGGTAAAAGGATATCAGAACTAATGAGAGATTAAGATTCAATGAATGATATTGAATGATGAGGTCTAAATAAATGAAAGGATATGAAAAAGGGGATATTGAGGACGATTCCTTGTGCAAATTGATTGTCATTGGCAAACACAAGGAATCATGAATTGAGTTCAAAATTGATACAAAATGCCAAACTTTTGAGAAAATTAGATTGTACCAAAAGTCAAGCACAGTTGTATTTTTCATGGAATTATATTTTTCTAGGATAGGACATATCCTAGCAAATGTGTTTGCAAACTTTTAGACATGTTCAAGGTTTAGTTGAGTTCTTTTTGGCACTAGGGATAAGGTTTCTTGGGGCAATCCTTAAAGGTGTCCAAGGGAGAAGAACTTGGAAGTTGAGTTGGGTAGAACTTGACTTGGTGTTAAGGTGTTAAGTTGGGTAGAACTTCACCTAGGAAAATGAAAATTGGGAGAAGACATATGTTAAGGGAGAGGTTGCCTCCGTGGTTGCCTTAATCTTCATAACAAGAAAATTTTGGGATGTATGGTGAATGGACCTTAGGAGGGTTGTTCCTAGAGGTCTAGATGGCCAATGGGATGTGTCAAAGGAATTGGAGACGGACTTAAGTCTCAATTCTTGGGTTTTGACACGGTGTCTTTGAGTTTCGTGCATGTAAATATGACTTTGGGGTCATATTGCATGAAAATTGGTTTTTGATGAGTAATTGCCATGTAAATCAATGCTAGGGATGCATTGTGGGTTGGTATTGGCAGTAACATCAAGGGGAAATCAAAACTAGGACTTTTGGTTAAGGTTTGAGTGAACCTTATTGCTAGTTGTGGGTTTTATGTCAAACTTGGGAACGGTGATAGATACATTTTGGAGTGTATTTTTCACAAATAGATATGGGTACCACAAACCTCTCCATAAAATTTGAGAATTTTTGGAGATTTGTGGTATTTCTGGCGCATTTCTGAATTTCGTCAGAAAGGCTAAAATTCTGGTTTTCAGAGTATCAGTCGACTGCCCTGGGGGCAGTTGATAACTAGCATTTTGTGTTATTTTATTTGTTCATTTTCTTAGCATTTTTCATCCTCTCGTACGTTTAAATCATGTTTATATCATATTTTACGATTAAGATTTATTTTTGGAGTTCATTATAATTTCCTCTAAATTTTGGTATAATTTCATTATTTTCGTAGGGAATTAAAAATTGGACTTTGAACCAAAGGCTGAGGTTGATCCGAACTGATTAGGCTGAACACCGGGGGCTGAGCTGGACTCAAGACCATGGACTGGGCTGAATTGGAGGGAGCCTTGGCTGAAGCCAAGTTGTGGTCTGAACCAAGTTGTGGTCTGAGCCAAGTGCTGAGCTGGACTCAAGACCATGGGCTGGGCTGGACTGAAGACATGGGCTGGCTGGGCTGCACACAAGGCTAGGGCGGTCAAGCTTGAAGGGATCGGCTGCTTCACATCCGCGACTCATCTTCTCCCACACTCGGACTCCATCGGCTGGAGGAGGCGAAAAACCTCTCTTCCACTTCCCTCTCACCACAGCCGGCCGGAGTTCCTTCAACCTCACAGCCGCCTTCCACCTCATATCCTCACCACCTCCGGCCGGCTACCTATCCTCTCCATCCCTTTCGTCTGAACGCAAGGAAGAGGTCTCATCGCGTCACTCGGAAGCTAGGGCTCGGGACGCCATCACTATCTCTTCCATTCACAGCCACCAAGAGCCGAACCTCTTCCACATCAGAACCCTAGTGTCGGCAGCCACTCCCATCACAGCATATGAGATCGCATTTCACAGTTCTTCCGCCAGCAGTTCTTCGGATCCATTCTGGAAGCTTTCATCAGATTGTTTGTTGATGTAGTTGAATGTTGTGTGTTTGACGATGAATGGTTATATTGATGCTTGATTCCCCATGTTTAGATTGCACGTACTGTGATTGAATTTTTTCATGCCTACTATGTGTTCGATGAAATGTGTCTTCCATTAGTTAAGTTTTAATTGTTGCATTTAAGTTCGTTAAATTCTTGCACTACTTTGTTAATTGAATACTTCACGCTTTCCTTATGTTCTTGTCTTTGATTCGGATGCAATAGATTAGGTTAGACTAGGTTTCTTTAATGTTCTAGATTTCATTCAATGGTTACTTTATGTTATTTTTAATTTCCTTGTCTAAGTGTAGTTAGGTTAAATTAGATTCTATTACTTGCACTGTCTTTCATTAATTAGGATTAGATTTCATACTCGCTTTGCTATTTCATTTCGTAGTCTAAGTGTTCAAATACAAACCCCAGTTTCATATCCAAAATCCAAAAGCAATAATTCAGAATCCTAGGATTATTAACCTATCACTACATTCCTTGAGAGAGATGACTCGAGTTACTCTATGCTACATTAGTTTAGAGGAGTTCGATACTTTAATTGTATTTGAAACCGTGACACGACTAAAAGCGGTTATCAAATTTGGCGTCGTTGCCGGGGAGTGTAGTGGTGTTTGATAATTTTAGGATTTGATTCTATTCATATTTGCTTTATCCTTTTGTACACAGGTGCTGCCATTTTGTTTGTTTTGTGACAGGACTGCAGGTTCAAAATGTCTTCAAATAAATAGTTAGAGATCAAATTTTTGATGGAGTTAAAAGATTTGTTTAAGTTGAAGGAGTGCCAACAAAGGACAAATGCTTATCCATCTACTTACCAGCAGCCGTGTCAACAATTTCAGCAGCCTTTTCAAGATTTTCAGCAGCCCTATATATTCAGATTTTCAGCAAAGCCAACATTTCAATCAACCACCACAGCAATTTCAACCACCATTTCAGAATTTTCAGCAAGGGTACGATCCAGATTTTCAGCAAGATTTTCAACCATTTCAGCAGTCACAACAGCAGTTTCAACAGAGCTTCCAAGATTTCCAACAACCATTCAATTATGATCAGCAGGGATGGCCACATTCACAGCAAGTTTATCAGCCACCATTCTAGAAATTTCAGCAAGATTTTCTATCTTCACAACCCCAGAATTTTCAACCTTTCAACCAACACTTTCAGCTAGCAGATCAGCAATTCCAGAGTCACATTCTTCAGCAACCTCCACCAAGGTATGAGGATACACAAAGTCAATTTACTGAGCCATATCCAGCATATCAGAACCTACAGACATTCCAGGATGATCCTATGCCTTCATGGTCACATCCGGTGCAGCAACAAGAACCGGAGCTTCCACTCACTTTGGAGCCCTTTGTCACTCAATTTCTTCAACAAAGTGAGAGGAGTTTTCAGCAATTTAGTGCTCAGCTTAACACTCAATTTCAGCAGCTTAGCGCTCAGCTTCAGTAGCAAATTGAGAGGGATTTTCAGCAATGTAACACTCAATTTCAGCAGCATCAGGAAGACTATGGTCTTTTTCAGAGTAGGACTGATGTTTCCAGTCAGAACATAGAGCAACCAATTGGACAGATATCCTCCATTATTAGTCAGATGCAGACTACAGGGACTATGATTGATGTTCAGAGAGGATATTCTAGTTCAACAGAGGCAGCTGAGCTTGAGGTTGAATCTGATGTATTTTCAGTTACAGGTAATTCTATAGGTGTAGGGGATTGCACTAAGCCCCAGGGACCACCTATATTGATTGAGATGCCTTCAGAGGATAGGTTTGAGAGTGTAGGGGATTGCACTGAGCCCCAGGGACCACCCATACCTACTGGGCAGTCATTATCTATAGAGGTAGTAGAGGAGATTGACAGTAAAGCTTGTGACAGCCTTGAGTTTGATTCTGGAGCTCTACAGGACCCTTCTAGTTTTTTATTTTGTGATCCTTCTAGTCTTTTATTTTGTGATGATATAGTTGCTATTGATCCTAATTGTTCTAATATGGTTGTTGCAGATATTGTTGTTGAAGCATGTGTTGGAAATAATTCTACAGGTGTAGGGGATTGCACTGAGCCCCAGGGACCACCAACATTGATTGATATATTAGAAGATTGTGAGGATAAGTCTGAAAGTGTAGGGACTTGCATGGTGGAAGCAAGAACCCAAGAATCACCTCATCTCGTTGTATGTCCACCAGAACCTGAACCTGAGGAGGAGCCTCTGCATGACCAGGAGGAGGCTATGGATACATCTAATCTTGTAGAACCTCCAGGTATTTTTCAGCAAGATCAGGTAAGTGTTTCTCCTAATTGTTGTGAAAAATTCATGGATGTACCCAGTGTTGACTTTGTTGGCTGTGGTGAAATTTTTGATATATTTATTGGCTGTGATGCATGTCCTGATACATTCCTTGTAGAGGATAATTTTGCAGAAAAACTCATGGAGGTACCTAAAGTTAATTTCATTGGAGGTGATACATTTATTGATACACCTTATCTAGAGAATGATTATAAAAGATTCATAGAGGTACCCAAAGTTGATTTTATTGGTTGTGATTCATTTTTGGATACATTTTATGTAGAGGTGGTTTGTATTTCATGTCTTCCTTACCCTGCATGTGTGCGGGAAGTATTTTCTATTCATGGTTTTGCAGGGTCTCGTAGGATTCTCGAGTGGGTGCTACAACTAAATAGACTCCAACCTCCTGGAAGGACTTCCAAAAAGCATCAAGAGGGAGGAGTTGCTCTTACCTTGACTTGTAGCACTTCACCTCTTAAGTGGACTTTGTACCTTAATCGTCTCCGACCACCAGAACCTCCTTATGCGAAGTTGAAGTGTGGGGGAGCAGTGCACTATGACATCGATCACGTGAGGAATGCTCTCTCAACTACCCAAACCCCACCACCACCAGGATGGATGCTACTCCTGAACCGACTCTAACCGCCAGGAATAAAGGGGAGTTTGTTCCTTTTCTTATTTGTCTTTATGTTTATACTTGCATATTTGTTTGCTTTTATACTCTGCATTCACACTTTGCTTTCTCATTCTGCATTTTGTTTGGTCTTGAATAAATCTTGTTTGATTTCGAGTTGTATCTCCTTACATGTTTCTTTATTATGCTTTGAGAATCATAAAAGATGGTTAAGTCTGACTATTAAGTTTTGGTTTCTTTGGTATGCTTGGGGACATTAATTGCATTTAGTCATTTGTTGTGGTGATGGAATCTATATTGATAGATTAAGCATGGCATTTTATTGTTCACCTAGTGAGGATATTCCCATGTCTATCCTTAATCCTCTTATGTGTGATAGCATTTGTGATACTTGATACTCTAGAACTTGCTTTGATTCTTTTTGAAATTACATTAACATAAGATTACATGAATATGATGGAGGCAAACTTTCTTGTTGAACTTTTAGTTTTCCCTCTACTTTGCTATTGTTACTAGTGAGCATTTCACCTACTGCTTTCATATTTCATTGTTTCTCCTTTGTTAGATCTTCTCATTGCTATTGTATTCTCACTGTCATATCTTTATTAGCTTATTCTTCCCTTGAGCATGAGAGCATGGGGTGATTGCATGATGAGTACATTTTTGTTTGCCTGTTATTAGCCTCTATTATTGTGAGTTTTAGACATTATCATGCTTTGTCACATTGTCTGAGGCAGGTTTTAAGTGTGAGGGGAAAACAAGTGCATATGGACGAATGCTTGTGTGAAAAAAAATCTCCCTATGTGAAAAAAAGGAAAATCTCTCTATGTAAAAAAAAAAAGAGAGAGAGAAAGAGAGATAGAAAAAAATAAAGATGAAAAAAAAGTGAAAAAAGAAGAGAAAAGAATGAAAAAAAAATGAAAAAAAATCTCTCTATGTGAAAAAAAAAATTCCTCAAGCATTCGAGATTTTATTAGTGATGAACAAAAAGGAATATTTTCTTGATGTGTACTCTTTTGATATTATTGTTTAGAGAAATTCAAGAGTTATGTTGTAATCCCTACATGCACTTTGAGAGATGTTATAAATGGTTGATGTGTAGTGAATTGAGAATGTGAAAGGAGAATTTTGAGTGTTGGAGGTTTGATTGAGTTATTTACTTTGGACTATTGTTTGATTGTATACATCATGTTAATTACCCCAATGCTCTCATCTTCTCTTTGATCTTCTTTCATGTTCTTTATGATCTTCTTTGTTATCTATCATTCTTGTTCTCTTGTTAAGAAAGTGGTTTCATCATTATTCATTGAAAAGTCCTCTTAATTTGTGTACTTATGCTATAGTAGTGGAGAAGTAGAAAATAAGCAAGCATATGGTAGTGCAATGTCATGAATGCTTTGAGATAACTCCACTTTCATATCTGTTATTTTTGTGAGCATCAGCGCATATATCTATCTTGTGAGGTTGTTGTCATGCTTAGTTTATTCAAGTTGATTGGAATTGTCATGCCTTTTGATTTATGTGAGATTTGGAACCATAAATACATGGATTCTTGAGACTTGATGATCCTAAGTAACCTTCTTTTATTATTTTTAAAGTATCGATAGAGGATGTAATGTTTGGGAGATATTTTGTTTTCTTTTGTTTACTTGCTCGAGACGTGCAAGAATTAAGTGTGGGAGGTGTGATAACTAGCATTTTGTGTTATTTTATTTGTTCATTTTCTTAGCATTTTTCATCCTCTCGTACGTTTAAATCATGTTTATATCATATTTTACGATTAGGATTTATTTTTGGAGTTCATTATAATTTCCTCTAAATTTTGGTATAATTTCATTATTTTCGTAGGGAATTAAAAATTGGACTTTGAACCAAAGGCTGAGGCTGATCCGAACTGATTAGGCTGAACACCGGGGGCTGAGCTGGACTCAAGACCATGGACTGGGCTGAATTGAAAGGAGCCTTGGCTGAAGCCAAGTTGTGGTCTGAACCAAGTGCTGGGCTGGACTGAAGACATGGGCTGGCTGGGCTGCACACAAGGCTAGGGCGGTCGAGCTTGAAGGGATCGGCTGCTTCACATCTGCGACTCATCTTCTCCCACACTCGAACTCCATCGGCTGGAGGAGGCGAAAAACCTCTCTTCCACTTCCCTCTCACCACAGCCGGCCGGAGTTCCTTCAACCTCACAGCCGCCTTCCACCTCATATCCTCACCACCTCCGGCCGGCTACCTATCCTCTCCATCCCTTTCGTCCGAACGCAAGGAAGAGGTCTCATCGCGTCACTCAGAAGCTAGGGCTCGGGACGCCATCACTATCTCTTCCATTCACAACCACCAAGAGCCGAACCTCTTCCACATCAGAACCCTAGTGTCGGCAGCCACTCCCATCACAGCATATGAGATCGCATTTCACAGTTCTTCCGCCAGCAGTTCTTCGGATCCATTCCGGAAGCTTTCATCAGATTGTTTGTTGATGTAGTTGAATGTTGTGTGTTTGACGATGAATGGTTATATTGATGCTTGATTCCCCATGTTTAGATTGCACGTACTGTGATTGAATTTTTTCATGCCTACTATGTGTTCGATGAAATGTGTCTTCCATTAGTTAAGTTTTAATTGTTGCATTTAAGTTCGTTAAATTCTTGCACTACTTTGTTAATTGAATACTTCACGCTTTCCTTATGTTCTTGTCTTTGATTCGGATGCAATAGATTAGGTTAGATTAGGTTTCTTTAATGTTCTAGATTTCATTCAATGGTTACTTTATGTTATTTTTAATTTCCTTGTCTAAGTGTAGTTAGGTTAAATTAGATTCTATTACTTGCACTGTCTTTCATTAATTAGGATTAGATTTCATACTCGCTTTGCTATTTCATTTCGTAGTCTTAGTGTTCAAATACAAACCCCAGTTTCATATCCAAAATCCAAAAGCAATAATTCAGAATCCTAGGATTATTAACCTATCACTACATTCCTTGAGAGAGATGACTCGAGTTACTCTATGCTACATTAGTTTAGAGGAGTTCGATACTTTAATTGTATTTGAAACCGTGACACGACTAAAAGCGGTTATCAGCAGTCGACTGGTCAAGGCTGATTTTTGTATCAGCAGCTGATTTGGGGTCCAAATGGTGTAAAACAAGTGTATGGGGGGCTGGTATACATTGTTTATAGTCATTGGGGATTAAAAGAACCGATAATTGGGATATTATTGGGGTCTTTTTGATGTATGGCAAAGGGGGAGAAGTTTGGGTTTAAGTTGGGAAACCATACTTACCTTTGCTAGAAACCCTAGGTTTAGGGGGAGCTGAGATTGAGGGGGAGCATGTTTGCTCCAGTCTCGGCATAAGGGGGACCTTAGAGAGGTTCTTAAAAATCCTTTGTAAGTCCAATGTAGGGGGAGCTTGGGAGAAGCTTTAAAAACCCCGTTTTGGTGAAAATTCCTAACTTGGAGGGTTAGGTATAGAAAATCCTAACATGGAGGGTTAGGTGGTGAAAATCCTAACTTGGAGGGTTGGGTGTGAGATGCCTTGGAATAGGATCCTTGCATGCATTGCATATGCATTGTTTTGCATTATTTTTGCCATTGACTACTGTTTTGCTTTCCTTAACTTAAACGGATTGCCAAACATCAAAAAGGGGGAGATTGTTGGAGCAATCGACCCTAAGATGGTCCGGAGTGACCATAGGTTTTGATGTTTGGGCAAAGGGTTTAGTTAGGTTTTCCCTTGTATTCATATTGTTGAGTGTGCAGGTTATACAGGTTACACATATAGACTTGACTGGACGACCTCGGTACGGTGAAGGATGGCATGGAGGCAAGCTGGAGGCTTGCGTGCGCATCCGATGGACCTTGGAGAGCAGGGACGATGAGCTGATGGGTGTGAACTTCGAGGCATGCGTGAAGGATGACATGGAGGCAAGCTGGAGGCTTGCGTGCATCCGAGGGACAGGAGTCGAAGATGAAGAGGGGCGAAGGCAATAGTCGAGGCTGCGGAGGAGGAGTCAGTCGAGTCATGAGGGTCGAGTGCTGTGTGAATGTACTCGGGAAGGATTTCAGCTAGGGACCAGTCGACTGCCCTGGGGGCAGTCGACTGGTAGGTGGCTGGTGAGCTGGCAAATTCGAACGTTGGGAGTGTCAACGGTCGAATTTGGCTGTCACCAGTCGACTGCCCTGGGGGCAGTCGACTGGCAGCGAGAAATCAGCTCCGAGTCCTATTTAAAGAGGACTTCGTAGTGGCTGAGTTTCTTGACGAAACTTGTCTTGGTTAAAGGCAAGTTAGTAGTCATTGGGCTCAAGGTTGTCAAAGGTGTTGTGGTGAGGTTTCTCCACCCACAAGGAGCGATGAGAGCTAGCCGGAGGTTATCCGGGGAGTGATCCACCGACAGATTCTTGGATTAGTCACCCGGCCGGGGTGGATACCAAGTAAATAGGTTTGTTAGCAGTGATTTCTTCGTTGCTATTGTTTAATATTATTGTTTCCGCTGCGCATACTAACAACGTAGGAAGAACAAGCCAAAGAAACGCTATTCACCCCCCTCTAGCGGACACGATCGATCCTTCAAAGAACACAAGCAAACTTCTCCCGAGCTCCACCCAGCGCAGATCTCACGCAAGAACTCCCTTCTTCGTGTCTTCTCGCTGATGGACTCGCCAAGCTTCTTGCTTCTCTTCCAAGTGCTCAAGTAACACAATGTTGCTTCAAAGATTGCAGTTGTTTGCTCAAGATGATGGAACAACAGATCACACAAGCACAATATGGAGAACTTCATTTTTGAGACTTGTTCGCCACCCAGTGCTTAAGTCTCCTCCATTGATCTCAGGTCACAACCATCTCACTGCAGCCTCTAGCTGCTCACCTGCAACATCCAGTCTACCACTGAGCTCTCCTGGACTCCCTGAGATTCCCTCAGACTAGCTCCAGTCAGCAGCTCCAGCAGCACCAGCGCCCGTTGCAACCTGAGATGGAAAATGGACAAACCTGCTCCAAGGAAAGACTCCCATTGACCCTCCTTGAGTGTTTGAATCCATTCCTGTCACCTGCAACTTAATCAGATCATTAGCACAGCAAATCATACAGAGAATCATGTATCAAAGATTAAGCGCAGAGAAATCAGATATGTTCAGATGTGATCAGAGCGTCTGACAGTGCATTTTGAATTAAAGTGATCGGTCACCGGACCGATCAGAGAGCCTCCTGATCGGTCACCAGACCGATCAGGGTGGGTTAAGACCAATCAGGCTCCATCCTGATCGGTCCCCAACGCTCAATCATAAATCATGATTTCTCCGGGATCGATCACCAGACCGATCCCAGGTTGTGGATCGGTCACCAGTCCGATCCACCCCTTTGCAGGGTGATTTCTTAGCTTCACAGTCCAACTCTCCTGATCGGTCACCAGACCGATCAGGGCATGCTCAGACCGATCAGGCTCTATCCTGATCGGTCATAGTGAGGAACTCGCGACACTTGTTCGTTCACCAGAACGATCCGAACAGTGTTCCAGATCGGTCACCAGACCGATCTGGAGCCAAGCAGCAAGGGGAACCAAAACCCACTATATGCTCCCTGATCGGTCACCAGACCGATCAGGAGCAGAGCAGTGAGTGAACTGCATGCTCCCTGATCGGTCACCAGACCGATCAGGAGCCTAGCAGTAGGTTTCCAACCTCACTGTGTGCTCCCTGATCGGTCACCAGACCGATCAGTCATCGCTGGATCGGTCACCAGACCGATCCACGAAAGAGCACCGTGCCAACTTCCCTGATCGGTCACCAGACCGATCCAGGGACTCCAACCTAGCCCTCCAAGCTAGGATTTCATCCAACCTAGCCCTCCAAGCTAGGACCTGACCCTCCAAGCCAGGATTTCATCCAACCTAGCCCTCCAAGCTAGGACCTAACCCTCAAAGCCGGGATTTCATCAACCTAGCCCTCCGAGCTAGGATTTCATCAACCTAGCCCTCCGAGCTAGGACCTGACCCTCCAAGCTAGGATTTCATCAACCTAGCCTCCGAGCTTGGATCTGGCCCTCCGAGCTAGGACCTGGCCTTCTTAGCCAAGACTTTTCCACACCTAACCCTCCAGGTTAGGACCGTCTTTCCAACACACCTAGCCCTCCAAGCTAGGACTTTCCACACCCTAACCCTCCAGGTTAGGATTTTCCCACACCTAGCCCTCCAAGCTAGGA
>JAGFNQ010002808.1:110432-127654 GCA_024364735.1 Boesenbergia rotunda
TCTGCAGCATAAGACAACACATAAACTAGTAAGCACAAATGCTTAGTATCCTGTCCTACTCGCAAAATCCATACGAAAGAATACAACATGTACACATAAGGAATCATAAGCATGAGTTTATCATAGCATACTAAACATCGAAGTTTCTAAGCAAGCGGTATAAAGTATCTAAAGCATACCCTTCACATATAATAAATGTTTTCAAAACAATTCCATAAAAGTATTACTTAAAAATACATTAACATCATATAGGGCCCAGTTGTGTACCACATCAAGCGCGTTCCCTAATGAATTGGGGTAGCGAGCCACCAATCAATTAGAGCAGGACCCTTCCGTCCTACCGTAGCCATGACCTTCAGTTAACATGTACCCCGGATTTGTTTAACGACCCCCTTCCAAGTCGAATTTGTTTAACGACCCCCTTCCAAGTCGGGTACACAACTTTCAAAGTAAAATACTTATCATGCTTTTACATATATGCTAAGGAGTACTCCAAATCCATTCTCACGGGACACACCACTCTTCAAGGGTGCTCATGATCCCATAAGGACACACCACACAACATAAGGGGTGCTCTTGATCCCATAGGGACACACCACACAACATAAGGGGTGCTCTTGATCCCATAGGGACACACCACACAACATAAAGGGTGCTCTTGATCCCATACTTAGTGGAGTATCCTTTCAAGCATTTTATCATACACATTACATGCAATTCATAAGGGTGCCCCATGGGCTATAAGGCATGCTCATACATACATCATAATTCAACCACTTAAACATACTTTATATATGACAAGATTGGTCACATAAATCATCTTCATATCATAGGAAGTGGTAGCATGCTTCATGAGTCGATTCAATTCTTCCCAACCCTAAACCTAGGGTTGGCCGAATGATGTAGGTTAGGGGTAGCTTAGGTTTTTGACATCAAACATCCCATACAAGCATCACATATATATACACATCATGTATCATACTAAGCCTAGCATACATCATGGGGTAATCAACCTTCACAAACCCTAATGTTTCATGTTGGCCGAAATTTACATGCTAAGGAAAGTTAAGTTCTTTTCCAATCAAGCATTCCATTTAAACATCACATACATATACATATCATCTTACTAAACATAAGCATATCCCATAGGGTAGTTTAACCTTCACAAACCCTAATCTTAGGGTGTTGGCCGAAAGTCATAGGGTAGGGGGAATTAGGGTTTTTGCAATGAAACATTCACACAAACATTTATACAAACACCTTGTATACACTATCATACAATATACTAAGCATGGATATATTATAGGATAATTCAACCCTCACTAACCCCTAGGGTTTTGTTCATGGCCGAATGGTGTAGGGTATTCCACCCTAGTTTTTGTCATCACAACATAAAGGGAAACAACATATATATATACCCTAAGTTCCAAGGGGTCTCCTCATGCATCAAGGAGTAGCCAAGACCTTCCCCTTGGGGGTGGCCGAAACTTACATAAGGGCAAGACCCTAGGGTTTTGTTCATAACATCATGAAGGGAAACAACATATACATATACCCTAAGTCCCAAGGGTCTTCTCATGCATCAAGGAGTAACCAAGGCTTTCCCCTAAGGGGTGGCCGAAACTTACACAAGGGCAATCCCCCATTTTCGAAAACAAGAGAACAAAAGAATCATGCACAACAATTACACTGCAGGCGAGGGGATACTTACATCCTTTCGCTTGAATTTCACCTTCTCTAAATCCTTAGGACACCCTTGGTTGAAGGAGGGTGAGAGTTCTCTTTGCTAAAACTTCTCTAGAACCCTTGGCCCTAGTAGAGGGCAAGATCCTTGGATGGGATCTTCTTCCTTCCAATTCCCTAGGGTTAGAATCCTAGGGTGTACTTTTCGAAAAATGAAGAAGGAGGAGAGGACTCTAGGTTTCGGTTTTTAGAGTGGGGAAGAAGAAGAATGAAACTTCCTTCCCCCTCTCTTATTTATACTACTTTCATGAAGGGACATGTCTCTTCACTTCCCTAGCTTTAACCAGCACATTTCTTATTCTCTCAACATGAATCATCCTTGGTGCAATCGTTAAGACATGGTTAGTGTAACTAGGAGGTTCAAGGTTCGATCCTTGCTTCCTCCTTTCTACATTTCCTTTTTATCACATTTTGCACTAATCCACATCAAAGCCCATTAAGCCAAGCCCATCATGACATTTCATAACAATGTTTCATGAATTCATAACATTATATATGGAGAAAAATTGGGGTGTTACAAAGCTCAAGATATATAGAATACAAGTTAGGCGATCGACGACCGCCCAGATACTCCGCCAGGATCTCATAAGAGAAATCAATATTTCTCTTGGCTACTCGGGTAGTGAATTCAAAGCCCCTTGAAGCCCTTGTTGAAGGTTATTGTAGAATTCTGAGACAAGGTCATAGTTTATAGTCCTTTCGAGGGAAAGGTGAAAGCCCAGGTTGTAGAAGGTAATTATCTCCACAATGGAGAGATAGTGCTCAGCCAGGAAGGGCCCATCAATGGACCAGCAAGAAAGTAACTTGAAGGTGCGAGACTGAAATGCCTGCTCACAGGCAACGTTAGGGAACCGAGAACTTGACGAAGGCTGAGGCCTTCGGGAGAGCGCGGAAGAAGAAGGGCCTTTGCCCTTTGAGATTCCCTCCACGGGTTCCTTGCCCTTAGATGATTTTCTAATGGGTTTGAAGAATTGATCATGACAACAATTGAATTAAATGAAGTGAGGTTATAATCAATAGAGGTTGATCATGTAATACACGCATGAGTTATAACACAAGATAGAGTTGATCATATGAACATAGATTTAATCAGTAGGGTTAAATCAAAGAACCATGATTTGATCAAGGGAAGACACACACGACACACACCCAAAGGAAACCCCAAGAACAAACATCACGGTTAGTTCACCACATATTATGATATTTGAAGGGAGCAACAAGATGAAAGAAGAAAACCCTTACTTAGGTGCCATTGTCGAGTTGGTTGGAGAAAACACTATCTGAAACTTGCGCAAGAGAGAATCACCACGCCGGAGACAAGCTCGTAGCTAGCAGTTGCTGAGAACACCAACAACCGGAAGAAAAACTCTCACGCATGGGTAGAAGTGGAACTCACGCGCAAGGAAGAAGGAGACGCAGGAAGAGCTCACACACAGGATGAGGATGCGCAAGAAGTGATTGGAGCTAGGGCTTGGGAGATGTAGGGTTTAGGAGGAATTAATCAATTGGTGGATCGGTCCACCAACTGCAATTTAATGTGATCGAACGGATCACCGTTCGATCTGGGAGCGCCCAGACCGATTAGGCTCCGGCCTAATTGATCTATCCTGGTCCTAATCGGTCAGGTGACCGATCATGCAGGCTCTTGATCGATCGGCTGATCGATCAGGAAGCGAACAGTAGGTTTGGAAGGTATCCTGTGAGCCCCCTGATCGGTCCGTGGACCGATCACCATAGGGTGCCAGATCGGTCTGTGGACCGATCTAGGCCAACACAGATTGTTTGGACAATTTTCCGCGAAGTGTTCTGTGACCTCTCTGATCGGTCAGTGGACCGATCACCACGGGGAGGTCCAGAATGGTCCGAGGACCGATCCAGACCAACACAGAGAAATTTCTGTGGTTAATTGCGAAACAGCTTGATCGGTTTGTTGGACCGATCAGTCCTACTCCTGATCGGTCCGGTCACCGATCAAGCTTCCTGATTTTTCCTGATACGATCTGAAACTTTCAGTTTCAGACTTCCAAATGATTTCTGATAAGATCTGATGAAAGTTATCGATCTTGGAAGTGCTCCCATGACTATAATTGATCCCTGAAGGAGGATCAAAAGTCTTTATGGTTTTGACAAATCACTTTGCTCCACCCAAGTGGAGTCAAACTCAATCAACAAACATTCAAGCAATTTCAAGCAAGTTTGTCCCAAATTCAAGACTCCAATCAAGTTTCCTTGATTGGAATGTCCAAGTATGATCATGGAGCCAAGTACACATGTGTTATGCATTTATTTTTCCCATACTTGGTCACCGAAGTGTTTTTTATCTCGCCAACCAAATTTCTCAAGGGATGCATTGACATTTTGAGAAATTAAGTTGATCCTAGCATCTCACCCCATATCTAGCAAACAAAAATATTTTGGTAAACCATATAGTTTGTGTGAGATGTCCCCAAGTTACCCAATTGTGTCCCAACAATTCGAATTGATCATGAAGGGTTTTGAATGTATTTTGATGTCTATGAAGCGCGACACATTCCCAACTCCCTTCTTAAGAAGCTAAACTCATTGTCGGGGAGTGGTTTAGTGAAAATGTCCGCTAAATTTGATTTGGACTCTACATATGAGAGTACAACATATCCTCTAGCAACATGATCCCTAATGAAGTGGTGACACACTTCAATATGTTTGGTTCTAGAGTGATGGACCGGATTCTTGGTTAGGTTAATTGTGCTAATGTTGTCACACAACACTTGCACACCCTTGTAGCTTAATCCATAGTCCTCTAGAGTATGAATCATCCACAACAATTGCGATATACTCTCTCCCATGGTGATATATTCTGCCTCGATCATGGAGAGAGCAACACAATGTTGCTTCCGACTTGACCAACTAACTAGAGATGATCCTAGGAATTGGCAACCCCCACTTGTGCATTTTCGATCCAACTTGAACCCAGCATAGTCGGAATCGGTATAGACAATTAGATCAAAAGACTCGGTACAGGGGTACCAAAGACCAACTCCAATTGTGCCCTTAAGGTATCTCAAAATTCACTTAACAGCAATTAAGTGAGATTCCTTGGCACAAACTTAATACCTAGCGCACATACCCACAGCAAAATGTATGTCAGGTTGACTAGCTGTGAGGTATAGCAGACTACCTATCATGCTCTGATATTGAGTCAAATCAACAGGTTTACCACTCTCATCATTGTCTAATCTTGTGTGTGTCGCCGTGGGAGTGGTTACCTCTTTTGAATCACTCACGTTGATTTTTCGAAGCATCTCTTGAGTATACTTTGATTGGTGCACATGGATCCCATCTCGGGCATGTTTGATTTCAAGTCCAAGGAAGAAAGTCAACTCTCCCACTAGACTCATTTCAAATTCACTCTCCATGTGTCCAATAAACTATTTAAATAGCCCTTGTTGTTTGAGCCACAAATTATGTCATCGATGTTGGTGCAGAATGCACCCAAGTCAAACCTATATTTTGATTATGGCAACAGGGTTCAAAAGTTAAGGTAGAATGTTTGTCTAACATGTTATCCAAGTGTGCAGGCAAAGCCCTAGCGAAGGACAGCTAGGCACTTGGCGAAGGAATGCCAGGATACAAAGACCTAGCGAAGGACAGCTAGGCACCTGGAGAGGGAATGTCAGGATACAAAGCCCTAGCGAAGGATTGCTAGCCACCAGGCGAAGGGCAGCTTGGTACTGAAGACCCGGCAAAGGACAGCTAGGCACCTGGCGAAGGACTGCCGGGCAAAAGTCCAACCGGAGGAGCCGGTTGGCATCAGGTACATTCTCCCGAGAGGAGTAGGTGAGGACGCGTTCCCCGGTGAGAGAACAGTAGGCGTCAGTTCGACCTAGGGCTCCATTTTGGAGGGCCAAAGTCAGAACAAAGACAGCTAAGACTGTATAAAATTAATATAATATTGTTCTGTGTTGTTTTGGACAAACCCTGGAAGTAGGACCGAAGGAACGTGTGTCTGCAGTTTAGAGAGCCTCAAAGGAGTGAGGCAGCAGCTGACCAGGGCGCCCGGAGTGTCCCGGGCGCCCCCAAGGTGAACACAAAACACATGAAGCAAATGGAGTACTTCGAAAGCTTATGGGCGGGGCGCCCCCCCATGCTCCCGGGCGCCCCCAACGTCCCGGGCGCCCCCAGGTCAAGCAATCGAAGCAGACTCCAGCGAAGCCAACGAATAAGAGGAGGCCCGATCAACCCGGGCGCCCCAGCGTCCCGGGCGCCCCCCGTCAAGATTTGATTCCGAGTTTGAAGGGATCAGAGCTGACCGAGAAGAACTCGGATCGGCTGACACGTGGGGGGGCGCCCCCGACGTCCCGGGCGCCCCCAGGGGCTATAAAATGCCCTCGACCCCAAGGCTTCAGCAACCGAATTCATTCAATGCATCCACGCTCTTCTGCTCCCGCGCTCTGCTCCAGAAACCTCCCGACTCGAGACACAAGCGCCGACGACGTCCCTCTGCTCCGAGAAACATTCCACACCGGACGTCGGTAATGAAGAGCCATTTTCTTTTTGTGTTTACTATACTGCAATTGTAACATCTATTTGTAAACCATTTTCTGCACATATAGAATTGCCCGCAGAAAACGGTCAACGACCGTGGGCCTTGGAGTAGGAGTCGACCTAGGCTCCGAACCAAGTAAAACTACCTGTGTTCGCGATTGTTTTTATTCCACTGTGTACTTACTCTAGTTTTTATCCGAAAAGCTTTTAACGATATTCACCCCTCCCCCCTCTATCGTCTCTCTCGATCCAACAAGTGGTATCAGAGCGGGGTTATTCAAATTTGGTTCAACCACCAGTTTGAAAATTTTTCGGATTTTTTTTTAAAAAATTTACTTTTAATATTTCTTTTTCGTTCGAATTTCTTCTCATTGATCGAGGTTGGTGCAACACCACTCGACAAATATTTTTTCCTTTATCCCGCACTACTAATCCAAGACCAAGTCTTGGGATATTCCTTTTTTTTGTCTAGTTTACATTTCAGATAAAATGACCATGCAATAAGGTTTCAGCACCGCAAGACCACCTCTCTTCAGTGGAGAAGACTTATCCTACTGGAAGAGCAGAATGGAGGTCCACCTGAAAACTCAGGTGGACATGTGGATAATCATCCAGTCTGGACTGGAGATTCCGAGAAATGCTGAAGGAGTACCTCAAAGCTACACAGAGTGGGATACCGCTCTGAAACGGAAAATTGAAGCGGATGCATAGGCGACCCAGACCCTCCAATGTGGCTTAACCAAAGAAGAGCTGAACCGGGTGGGTCCTTTCAACAGTGCCAAGGAGTTGTGGGGGAAACTGATCGAGCTGCACGAAGGAACATCAGACCATCGGATCAGCAAGCGAGATCTGCTCCTAAACAAGCTGTACACATCAAAATGACCGACAATCAAACAGCAGCTCAACTTCATGCCCGAATTCAAGAATTAATGAATGGACTATACACCATCGGTCACAAGGTAGAAAACCGTAACCTAATAAGGTATGCTTTAAATGCTTTCCCGAGAAATACCTTGTGGGCATCTATGGTAGATGCATACAAGGTTTCAAGGGACCTTTCAAAAATTAAATTAGATGATTTTTTCTCTGAATTAGAATTACATGAGCAGACTAACTGCACCCTGGCCGAGAAAGGCATTGCCTTTATTGCAGGAAAATTTGAAAAGAAATCCAAGAAGAAACCTCAACCAACACTTGAATCTGAATCAGACTCAGATTCTGAAGACGAAGGAGATCGACCAAAGCTAGTCCGACTGGCAAGAAACTACTACAAGGAGTTAAAGAACCAAACCAACATAAGGAAAGCCAGCCGAAGAAAGGATGAACCAGCTGAACCTGCAAATGAAAAGAGCAAGCCCAACGTGACCTGCTACGAGTGCAAGAAGAAGGGCCACTACAAGACCGAATGCCCTAACTTGAAGGAAGCAAAGAAGACAAGGAAGAAGAAAGCACTTCAAGCAACGTGGGACGAGTCCTCATCCGAAGATGAAGAAGAGATCCCACAATCAAACCTACTCGCACTAACTACCTCAGAAGAAGTCGCAACCGAGTCAGAGTCAGAACAAGATGACGGCAGACTGACATTTTCAGAGGAAGGCGAAATCAAGGTAAGTGGTTTAACTAGAAGTCAATTAAATGAATTAATCTCTTACCTTTCTCGAGATTTGGCGAAAGCTAAACTCCGAATCGAATCCCTCCGACAGGAAGTAAAACTCCTGAAAGAGGGAGCTGACCCTAAACCCTTAACTGAGAAGGTTCAAGAAGGAACCTCTACTCAAGTTGAAAAACTTAAGAAAGAGAACTCCTCCCTGAAAACTCAGGTTAAGGATCTTAGATCAGCATTAGAACAATTTACTTCTGGTTCCAAGAATCTTGACATGATTCTTGGAAAACAGATATCGGTTCTAAATCGATCCGGACTAGGTTATAGAACCAAGTCTCGACAAAGATCCTACTTTGCTATACTGAACCAGTCCAGACCAAAAGTTCGGGCATGGGTACCAAACCTATGCCTGAACCAACAAACTGGATCAAATCAATATTGGATCCCCAAGGACAAGATTCACATCTTGCCAAACCATTATCGTGGCTATAGTCCAGGGGGAGCCAAGTTAAAAACCATAGTTATTATTAGATAAAATTCAATTCTTGACTGCAATTTACTTGTTTGCTTGTTTATTTAATTTCTGCATTTTATCATGCTTAGACTTAGGAATGGTTAGTTTAAGGACCAAACCAACTTAACTGAAATTTGACAACATAGTATTGGGAGGAGGTGAGATGATAGTACGTTAGGGAAACCAATTCTAATAAGGTCAAGTATACTTGGTCTCTTTAGACTGGTGAAACTAGCCGAAGCTACCGATCCAAGACCCAAACTAGTTAGACCAGAATTTTTCAAAGAATAATCTTGAAAATGAAATTTCATTGAAAGGCTTTGTCAAGGAAAGGGATGATGATCCAATAAGGCTACGGCCAAAGAAGGCCTAGTGCCTCGTCAAGACCTGGAAGCCAATCTCTGAAATTCAAATTCAGATTAGTCTTTGTAAAATTTAAATCTAACATAAATTTTTAGTTATGTATAGATTCAAACAATTTTTTTCCAAAATTAATTAAGTTTTTCAAAATAAATCATGTTTTCAAAAATTCTTTTATCAAAACCTGTCTCACAAAACCTATAAGGCTAACGTGATTGAAAACCCTAGATTAGGTGAGACAGTAAACTTAACTTAATCGGAATTCATAACTGGATTGTTGTTTTAGTTTAGAAAGGCATTAACCTAACAATAAGTCAAACTATGGTCAAAGCAGTCAAACTATGGTTAAAGCAGTAAAACCATGATCAAAGTAGTCAAACCATAGTCAAATCATTTCAAACCATGGTCAAATGATGACAAGACAACAAAAATTCCAATCAGTACTCCATCCGGGCGCCCATGACTCGTCGGGCGCCGCCCCCTTTTTTTTTTTGCTTTCACTCCTCTCAAAGCAAAAAGCTGCACATTGTCCCTTGACCGGGGCGCCCGGAACCACGCGGGCGCCCCTACATCAGTCAAAGCAGCAAATGCTGTGAACACCAGCCTACTGGGGCGCTTGGGCCGTTCCGGGCGCCCCTAACCAGCCCTAGTCACTGCCAAAGGCAGAGACCACTGTCCGAGCGCCCCTAATGACCTGCCTAAAAAAAGGCATCCAAACCTTTCCTTCTTCCCACACCAAAAACCATCCTCCTTCCTCACTTCCTTCCTTCCAAGAAGATCAAGTGACACTTGTGCTTCCTCAATCTCAACCATGCCTCCCCGGTATGATTTCTTTTATGCATTTAGAATTATTTTCTTAAATTCCTTCTTATAAATGCATGTTTCTTAACTTAGAAAACGCCGAGCAAACCAAGCGAACCCCGGTGCCGAACCGAGTCCCGACCCTAGGTTCCCGACTCTAGAACTGTGTAATAAGTTTGCTCGAACAACCTATAAACCTATCAAAACTAGCTATCTTAATAGACATTTCTTTACCCAATCATGTCCCTTAGCCATGAATGTCATAAACTTTTATCAACTAGATAATCTAGTGTTCTGCACTCATTCCATTAACACAACTTTATGTGCAGAATTCTATAATATCATCGTTCGACAGAACGATCTCATGATTGTCACTACTGTTCAAGGAATACCCTTGTCGATCACTCCTACCTTGCTAAACCGATTCCTTGGACTACGACCTTCCCAGTCCACCTTTTGTTACTATCCACCTAGGGATCCTCCATTTGATGCTCCCTACTCCCGCATTACTCTAGACACTCTCCACTCATATTTCTATAGGGAATCTTGACTCCCCGTAGCTAGACGATTTCAGTCCGTTGAGCTTCAGGCCCAGGACTACGCCCTGTACAGAGTCCTGGTCCGCTGCATTTTACCACTATCCTCTAGGGATGTCGCGACCATGCGACCTTTTCATACATTTCTCCTGTATGCCCTGATCCATCATCTTGACATTGACATTGGACTACACATGTTTCACGCTATTCTGCACGCGTCCAGTGTTACCACTCAGGGACGAGTGCGCACTCCCTTCTGCCACATCATCACCTCCATCCTTCATCACCACGGTCGTGACATTATCGTAGGAGAAATATCCGAGCTGACCGATTTGATGAGATAGGATTTAGGAACTTCTCTTTAGCTGGGATAGATGTATCGGCCACCGGGGTTTTGACTTGGAGACGATAGTGAGCCGGAGCGCCGATCGATTTAGACGAGGAGGTAGACGTTGACGTTGCAGATCTGGCAGCAGAGGCCCGAGCACACATAGACGAGGCCCCTCCACCGATACTCTACGAAAGAGTGACACGGCTAGAGACTCAGGTCCAGAGCCTCTGACAGGAAGTGGAGGCAAACCATGCTGAAGATATGGAGACAAATCTAGGCTATTACACTGACTATATGAGTGCCCTTAGAGCTGAGAGGGAGACCAGAGACACACAGTATCACGAGATGATGGTGATGTTTCGATCCTGGCAACCAGGCTCCTCTGATCATCCTGGACCCTCTTCCTAGATTTGATTTGCATTGTACTAGTGACTATTTGACTGCCCCTACTTAGTAGGGTTGACTCATGCTTGACCTGTATGACTGTGCTGGCAGGACTTATGTAGTTGACTACTTGTTTGTTTGACTATCTGATCTCAGTTAGGATTATGCTTGGTAGAATAGGTGTACTTTGCTTTTTGATTTTTCTACTACTTTACTCATTTTCAAATGCTTTTAAAATCAGTTTTTCAATTTTTTTTTAAAATCAGCTCTTACTTAGTATTGAAAATTTTCAAAATATTTTCGACTTAGTTTTATTTTAAAAATACTCCCTTCAAAATTAGGGCTTTTTCGCAAAATGGACTTAGCCTATGCCCTAACCCTAGAACTGCATGCACCTATAGATTTAGAAGCCAGCATCTCACAAGCACCTTAGGGTTCTTTTTGATTGATAACCTAGAATGGGTTGAGATGCTTTGGTCTTTGCCTTAATTCAAGATGCTTTAAGTCAGTGCATCTGCAGTAATTGGGGCACTAAATACAACCTACACAATAATTAAGTTAAGTGTCAAGTTTAGAAAATCTAACTTGAACGGAACACTTAACTTGACTAACCCCAGCAAAAACTACTGTTTCATAGCAGTTAGTAAGTAGCTAATTGGGATTAGACAGGACCCTAAAAGTAACTGATTTGGTTTAGTTCACATCCTTAAGTGGGTCAGTACAGCAAAATAATGCAATTTATTATTCGCTTTTATGCAATTTAATTATCCTATTTCTGCTATATTTATTTGTTTTTGATATATGGCAAAGGGGGAGAGATAGGAAAGGAGAGTTTAAAATTTTAAAAAAAATTCAAAATTTCAAACTCTATCCTTTATTCAAAAAGTACTTAATTCATCTTCAAAAATACCAAAGTATTTCAAAACTTAAGTTTGCAAAAAAAAATTTCTAAGTATTTCAAAACTTAAGTTTGCAAAAAATTTTTCAAAGTATTTCAAAACTTAAGTTTGCAAAATTATTTTTCTAAGTATTTCAAAACTTAAGTTTGCAAAAAAATTTTCTAAGTATTTCAAAACTTAAGTTTGCAAAATTTTTTTTACTAAGTATTTTAAAACGTATTTTAAAACATAAGTTTGTAAAAGTTTTCAAAGTATTTCAAAACTTAAGTTTGCAAAATTTTTCTAAGTATTTCAAAACTTAAGTTTGCAAAATTTTTCTAAAGTATTTCAAAACTTAAGTCTGCAAAATTTTGCTAAGTACTCAAATTTTTAATGATCAACTTATGTATTTAAACATAAATTTTCCAAAGTGCACAACGAAACTTGTTTTGGAAAATATATCTTTAGAGTTCTATTGAAAAAATTGTTCTATGTAAAAATTAAATCCATCTTTAGACTTAGAACTTAATTTTCAAAAAAAACACCACGAATTTTTGAAATATCTAGGGGGAGATTCCTTCCAGGGGGAGGGAACAAAAATTCATTTTTTTGGTTAAACTTAACTTTTTGAACCAGGGTTGCCATAAATAAAAAAGAGGGAGATTGTTGGTGCAGAATGCACCCAAGTCAAACCTGTATTTTGATAATGGCAACAGGGTTCAAAAGTTAAGGTATAATATTTGTCTAACATGTTACCCAAGTGTCCAGGCAAAGCCCTAGTAAAGGACAGCTAGGCACCTGGCGAAGGAATGTCAGGATACAAAGACCTAGCGAAGTACAGCTAGGCACCTGGCGAGGGAATGCCAGGATACAAAGCCCTAGCGAAGGATTGCTAGGCCCTAGGCGAAGGGCAGCTTGGTACTGAAGACCCGGCAAAGGACAGCTAGGCACCTGGCGAAGGACTGCCGGGCAAAAGTCCAACTAGAGGAGCCGGTTGGCATCAGGTACATTCTCCCGAGAGGAGTAGGTGAGGACGCATTCCCCGGTGAGGGAACAGTAGGCGTCGGTTTGACCTAGGGCTCCATTTTGGATGGCCAAAGTCAGAACAAAGACAGCTAAGGTTGTATAAAATTAATATAATATTGCTCTGTGTTGTTTTGGACTAACCCTGGATGCAGGACCGAAGGAACGGGTGTCTACAGCTCAGAGTGCCTCAAAGGAGTGAGGCAGCAGCTGACTAGGGCGCCCGGAGTATCCCAGGCGCCCCCAAGGTGAACACAAAACACATGAAGCAAATGGAGTACTTTGAAAGCTTATGGGCGGGGCGCCCACGTGCTCCCGGGCGCCCCCAGGTAAAGCAATCGAAGCAGACTCCTGCGAAGCCAATGGATAAGAGGAGACCCGGTCAACCCGGGCGCCCTCGTCAAGATCTGATATCGAGTTTGAAGGGATCAGAGCTGACTGAGAAGAACTCGGATCGGCTGACACATGGGGCGGGTGCCCCCACGTCCCAGGCGCCCCCAGGGGCTATAAAAAGGCCCTCGACCCCAAGGATTCAGCAACCGAATTCATTCAACGTATCCACGCTCTTCTGCTCCCGCGCTCTGCTCCAGAAACCTCCCGACTCGAGACACAAGCGCCGACGACGTCCCTCTGCTCCGAGAAACATTCCACACCGGACGTCGATAACGAAGAGCCATTTTCTTTTTGTGTTTACTATACTACAATTATAACATCTATTTGTAAACCATTTTGCGCACATATAGAATTGCCCGCAGATAACGGTCAACGACCGTGGGCCTTAGAGTAGGAGTCGACCTAGGCTCCGAACCAAGTAAAACTAACTGTGTTCGCGATTGTTTTTATTCCGCTGCGTACTTACTCTAGTTTTTATCCGAAAAGCGTTTAACGATATTCACCCCCCCCCCCCGCCTCTATCATCTCTCTGATCCAACAATCGACATATACTTGGGCTACAAATATATTATCACCATCTCTACGTTGAAACAGTGTAGGGTCTATTTGGCCTCTAACAAAACCTTTTTCAATTAGGAACGTCGACAACCGCTCATACCATGCTCGGGGTGCTTGTTTAAGGCCATTAAGCGCCTTCTTGAGCTTAAATACATGGTTTGGGAATTCGGTACTCTCAAACCCCGGAGGTTGTTCGGCATAGACCTCTTCTCTTATTAAACCATTTAGAAAGGCCGATTTGACGTCCATTTGATATAGCTTGAAACCTCGATGTGCTGCAAATGCAAGCATCAATCGGATGGACTCTAATCGGGCCACGGGATCATAGGTCTCATCATAATTAAGGCCTTCAACTTAACTGTAGCCCTTGGCTACTAAGCGTGCCTTATTTCTTATGATTTCTCCCTTATGGTTCAATTTATTTTTGAAGACCCATTTGGTTCCAATGATGGAGGTCTTCTTAGGTCTAGGGACTAAGTCCCAAACTTGACTTCTTTCAAATTGACCTAGTTCATCTTGCATCGCAATGATCCAATCGGGATCATTTAATGCTTCATCAATTTTCTAGGTTCAATTTTGGAAATTAAGGCAACCTCATTAGCCTCATTCCTAAAGAATGATCTAGTCCTAACCCCATGATGGATGTCTCTAACAATTTGGTCTTGGGGATGACTAGAGGCTAACCTAGTTGGCCTTGGTGTTGGTGGTGCTTCTTAAATGGTTTCACTAGACACTAGCTCAGTCTCAGGATCCGGCTGATCTATGGGTTGTCTAGGCTCACTGTCATCGGATTCATCACCATCAACAACACTTGGACTTCCATTCAAACTTAGTTTCCTAAGTTTGAATTGAACTCCTTCGACATCTTCTGGTTGATCATTGATCTTGGAATTTCTTCAAAGACAACATCAGAAGATTCTTTAACCAATCTAGATTTCTTATTGTAGACTCAATAGACTTTGCTAACTAGGGAGTACCCGACCAGTATCCCTTCATCAGCCTTTGCTGTGAACTTTCCAAGGTGGTCCTTAGTGTTTAGAATAAACACCTTACAACCAAACACCCTAAGGTGTTTAACCGTAGGTGGTTTCCAAACCAAAGTTCATGAGGAGTCTCACCTAAGAATCTGTGAATAAGGAACCGATTTTGCATGTAGCAAGCTGTGTTCACAGCTTCAGCCCATAAGTACCCCGGTAATGAGTATTCATTGAGCATGCTTCGTGCAGCCTCTTGCAGAACTCGGTTCTTGCTCTCTACAATATTTTGTTGTGGTGTTCTAGGAGTGGAGAACTCATGTCTATACCCTCTATCTTGACAAAATTCTAAAAATCGTTGGTTTTGAAATTCACCTCCATGATCACTTCTTATTGTCTTAATAGTTGATGATTTCTCATTTTCAACTCTTTTACAAAAAGAAATGAAAACATCTAAGGTTTGGTCCTTATATTTTAGAAAATAAGTCCATGTGTATCTAGTAAAATCATCAATGATAACAAAACAATATCTACTACCATTCAATGATATAATAGTGCTACAATCAAACAAGTCCATATGAAGTAAATTCAATGCGGTAGAAGTACTAACAGTGCTTTTACCTTTATGTGCAGATTTTATTTGCTTACCCATTTGACATGCATCACAAAGTTTGTCCTTTTCATACTTGATGCTTGGTAAGCCACGAACTAATCCCTTGTTGGCCAACTTCTGGATATTCTTCATGTTCACGTGTGCTAGTCTTCGGTGCCAAAGGGTGGACTCCTCTTCTTTTGATATGAAACACTTAATAAGAGCATTAGTAGCACTTTTAAATGAAACTTGGCAAATATTATCTATTCTTGTTCCTACTAGTACCGTGTCCAATGTGTCATATTGTCTAACTAGACATTGACTTGATTGAAAATCAATTGTATAACCCGCATCACATAATTGACTGACACTTAGGAGATTAAATGTCATCCCCTTGATTCGAAGGACATTCTTAATCCTAAGACATTCGGATATTTGAATGTCTCCTATTCCTATGATCTTAAGACTACCATTGTTACCAAAGGAAACATTACCTCTACTTTTATTTGAAGTGTGGTAAACAATGATCTATCCCCGGTCATGTATTTGGAGCACCCACAATCAACGAACCAAGTTGATAGATGCTCCCCCTCAATCACAACCTACACAATTCGAAAAATAGAAGTTTTAGGTACCCAAACCTTGGGACCTAAAGCACCTACTAAGCAAGAATTAGGCACCCATGCCTTGACTACTTTCCTTGAGCCCTAGGTGTCTTAGATTCTCTAACATCAGTCCTAGACATTAAGGATACAAATGATGATTCTTTGGGTCGGTAACCAATACTGACCCTATTGTAGACTGCTCTTTGGGCATTCAAGATCATGTCTAAGGTCTTTGAGCTTGTTGAGAACTTCTCAATAACACTCTTGAGTCTCTCAACATCACTCTTCAATGATTTGTTTTAATCCTCTAATAATTCAACATGCAAATCATCAACATCCTCATCCTAGAGGACCTCAATTGTTCAACTTCAATTTTCAATTATTTAATTTTTGCTTTTGACTTTTTCAAGAAATCAGTTAAAACAAGCAATTGTTCTATAGCATTTATCAAGTTCGGGAGTGATTACCTCTTCATCATCCGAAGATGATGAAGCCGCGTTTGATGAGTCACTCGATTCATCACTGCTCTCTTGATCTTCCAATGCCATGAGTGCCACATGCCGTGTACTCTTCTCATCCTTCTCTTCTTCGGATGAACTTGAGGAGGATTCATCCCAAGTGGCCTTCAAGGCCTTCTTCTTCTTTTTGGATCTATCCTCCTTCTTCTTGAGCTTTGGGCAGTCCTTCTTGAAGTGCCCTTTCTTACTACATTCATAGCAAGTAATATTATTCTTATCAAGCTTAACTTCACTTGGGTTACCTTTACCCTTGAAGCGACGACTCTTTCTCATCATCCTTCTAACGAAATTGTCCATCTCGGAGGAAGAAGAGTCACTGCCATCCTCCTCGGATTCGGACTCGGATTCGGATGAAGATGAGGATGAAGAGACTTCCTTCTCCTTCTTCTTCTCCTTCTTCTTCTTGTTCTTTTCTCCTGCAACTAAGGCAATCCCCTTCTCCTTGGGGCCTTTGTTAGCCATTTCATGAAGTTCCATCTCACAAAATAAATCATCTAACTTTACAATTGATAAGTCCTTGGAAACTTTGTAGGCATCCACCATGGATGACCACAAAGCATTCCTTGGAAATGCTTTTAACACATACCTTACAAGGTCGCGATTCTCGACCTTTTCATCAATAGAATGGAGACCATTGAGGACTTCCTTGAACTTACCATGTAGCTCACTTACGGTTTCATTCTCCTTCATGGAGAGGTTTTGGAGTTGGTTGAGGAACAAATCCCCTCTTGGCGATTCTTGAGTCTCGGGTACCCTCGTGGAGTTCGATGAGCTTGTTCCACAAATCTTTTGCACTTGTAAATGGACCAACCTTGATTAGTTGGTCTTTGTTCATGCCGCATTGTAGGGTCACCACCGCCTTCGTGTCGGCTTCACTCTTCCGGG
>JAGFNQ010002808.1:128884-139824 GCA_024364735.1 Boesenbergia rotunda
TCGGTTCACCAGACCGATCAGGAGCCTAGCAGTAGGTTTCCAACCTCACTGTGTGCTCCCTGATCGGTCACCAGACCGATCAGTCATCGCGGATCGGTCACCAGACCGATCCACGAAAGAGCACCGTGCCAACTTCCCTGATCGGTCACCAGACCGATCCAGGGACTCCAACCTAGCCCTCCAAGCTAGGATTTCATCCAACCTAGCCCTCCAAGCTAGGACCTGACCCTCCAAGCCAGGATTTCATCCAACCTAGCCCTCCAAGCTAGGACCTAACCCTCAAAGCCGGGATTTTCATCAACCTAGCCCTCCGAGCTAGGATTTCATCAACCTAGCCCTCCGAGCTAGGACCTGACCCTCCAAGCTAGGATTTCATCAACCTAGCCCTCCGAGCTTGGATCTGGCCCTCCGAGCTAGGACCTGGCCTTCTTAGCCAAGACTTTTCCACACCTAACCCTCCAGGTTAGGACTTTTCAACACCTAGCCCTCCAAGCTAGGACTTTCCACACACCTAACCCTCCAGGTTAGGATTTTCCCACACCTAGCCCTCCAAGCTAGGACTTTTCACACCTAACCCTCCAGGTTAGGACTTTTCCACACCTAGCCCTCCAAACTAGAATTTTTTCACACCTAACCCTCTAAGTTAGGATTTCATCAAACCTAGTCCCACTAGGTATGCCTAGTCCACGACCAGGACTTAATCTGAATCATAATCATTAACCTAAACTAAAATCGGTGTCAATACCAAAACAACAATCAGGGTCCGACTGCATCAACACCCGAGAGGTCTTGGGCACCTGACATGTGGCCCGAAGCTTTATCCAAAGGCAACGTTCGCAAATGGCTAGAAATAGCCTTCTTGGGCGCCTGATACCACACAAACGCTTGAGTGCTGGGGCGCCTAGTGGTCAGGCGTCCAAACTCCTAGGTGTTTGGATCTTACTGTTTGCTAGAGTTGGGGGGGGGTGAATAGCACTTTTTTAATCTTGTCTTCCTACAATGGTTAGTGCGCAGCGGAATAACAAAACTAAAACCTAACACACAAGAAAGACACACCTATTTACGTGGTTCAAAGATGAAACTCCTACTCCATGACTGTCCGTAAGGTGGACGATGCCGATCCTTTAGTGGATGATTCCCCGGAGCACCTCCGGCTAGCTCTTGTCACTCCTTGTGGGTGGAGAAACCTCGCCACAAACCTTGGACAATCCCTGAGCAATACTAGGCTACTAACAAGCTCTAACCAAGCAAGTTTCGCCGAGAAGAAACAACCTTAAACGAGCTCTCTTAAATAGAGCTCGAGGCTGAAATGACCGTTACCAGTCGACTAGTCCAGCACCAGTCGACTGATCCACTCTGAATTCGAATATCACCGCCTGACCTTTCAAATTCTGGTCACCATCAGTCGACTGGTCCTGGACTAGTCGACTGATCTTTCTGTGAACCCTATCAGTCGATTGGTCCCTCACCAGTCGACTGGTCCACTTCCTATGTCTAAGGTTACCCTTCCCCAGTATATTTCTCTCAGCACTCGAACACTCATGACTTAGCCCCCCCAGTATAATTCCCTTAGCACTCGGAACCCACGACCTGGTTAACTCTTCATCCAGCAACCTCGATCTGTTGCCTTCAAGACCTCTTCGACTTTGGCTCCCGTCCCTTAGATGCGCACACAAGCTCTCGGCTTGTCTCCATGTCATCTTTCATGCATGCCTCGATGTCTGCTTCCCTCAGCTCATCATTCCTGCTCCAGCAGCCTCGACCTGTTGCCTTCAAGCCCTCTTCGACTTTGGCCCTCGTCCCTCAAATGCGCACACAAGCCCTCAGCTTGCCTTCCTGCCATCCTTCACGTACGCCTCGAAGTCCGCTTCCCTCGGCTCATCGTCCCTGCATTGTCCATGTTCCCTCGGATGCGCACACAAGCCCACGGCTTGACTCCATGCCACCCTTCACCATACCTGAAGACATCCAACCAAGACTATGTGTATCCTACAAACCTGCACACTCACATATACATATTAGATCAACATGAAACCCTACCTTAATCATATTGACACATACACATCAAAACTCATGATCCTCCTGATTATACTTGGGTTGATTGCCCTAACACTAGGCGCCCATGAGCTTACAGGCGTCCAACAGTCGTCTTGGTTAGCCGATGCTGACCAGTCTTCGGCTTGACTTGCTTCTCCTTCTTGGGTGATTTCTGGCTAACCAGAGTTAGGCTCACCTGAACCTGATTCGGCCATTCGCCCCTCGAGCGTCCTTCCTCCCAACTTCTCATCCCTCGGACACCACGCGCGTCCTTCTCGATCCACCGGTGTACACTTCCGTAGAGCTCAGCATCCCTCGGATGCACCGAGCCCGTTGGCTCCCTTTCCGTGCCATCCTTCTCGACCGCTGCATCTTCTGCTCGACTTCCTGTGCTCCTAAATTCCTGTACACTTAGACACAGGGATTAAACATACCATGATCTAACTTCAATCGATTGATCACATCAAAACCAACCAGGGATACTTACACCTAACATTATTGCTTAGCCCTAATATGCAAATGCAAAGTGCATGTACCAAGAGGACAAAGATCAAGAAAAATATCAAAATAAACATATAAAATAAGGAAGATTAGTCACAAATCTTGGCATAAATGAGAATGATTAAATTGAAAAACTCGTTACCTTCTCTCCATGAAGGTTGAGAAAGAAGATGAGATGAGGGTGACTCAAGGAAGACACCTTTTTGCCCTAAACTCGAATGTTGAAGTGGAGAGGGGTTAGGGAAGAGAGTCCAAGGGTTTTGAAACCCTTGGAGTGGCTGGAGACATCGAGGCGATCGAAGGGCGATGAGGGGAGTCCTAAACTAGGGTTTTAGCATCGCCTATGTGCAAGGTGTTGGTGCTGAAAGCACCAGATCGAACCATGTTTTGATAAGTGGCAAAGATTTCAAGTTAAGCTAGTTTGTTTGTACTGATTAACTTGTGAATGTTGCAGAAAAGTCCTAGGTAAGCTAGGCAATAAGTCTTGACCTGCAAGGTTGAGCATGAAGTCCTGGTCGGGGATCGGGCAACGAAGACTTGGTGAGTGAAGCTGAGCACGAAGTCTTGGTCCGGGGAATCGAGCAGAAGACTTTGCCGAGTGGGGATTGCAGACAGGAGTCGAGATGGGTCGAGGTCAAACATCGTCGAGTTTCGAGTTCTTAGAGGCCGAGCAAAAGTCCAACTAGAGGTTTTGGGTGGCAGCAGGTACACTCTCCTGAGAGGAGTAGGTGAGGACGCGTTCTCCGAGGAGGAAACAGTAGGTGTCGACCCGACCTAGGGTTTCAGGTGAAACCTAAAAGTCAGAATCAAAACAACACTGGTTGTAAATCCATACTTGCATTTATTCTATTTATATTATTGTATGGAACTAACCCTTGTTGCAGCTGAAAAGTTGAACCAGTTGGACTAGGGTACCTGAATGGGACTCAGGGGCATGGGAGCTGACAATGGGTGGCTGAGCTAGCTGATAAGTATCATTTTATTGATCAATTTAGATGCTAAAATCTATTTTTTGACTCATGTTTTAATTGCTTAATGATGGATTTACCCTAGGTTCTAGATTTATATTCTTTTTGGACATAATTGCAAATTTGGATATATTTGAGTTGTTTTGTCACTAAATTTTTAATCTACTTTTGTAGGCTTAGAAGGATCAGGGACCTAGGTTATGTTGGGTCAAATGTTGAGTCAAAAGTGGACTGGATCAAGTGATCAAGCGTTGACGAATATGGGCCGTTCGATGCAAAAACGGTTAGATCTAGGCCATCTGAGAACTTCTGATCAATCCGAGCTGGAGTTAAGGTAGATCAAGCACTTGGATCAAGATCTGAAGGTTTTAGCCCAATCGGAGATCATCTAGCCATTGGATCACGATCAGATGGATCTAGACCATCCATTCAAAGATCAGCTTGATCTGAGCCATCCGTTTCGAATCTGGCAGATCCGAGCTACCCCAAGGATGATCCTGACCCTTGATCAAGATCTGGGAAGTTTGAGCCAAATCGGACGAAGATCAGCCGTTGGATGAGCGCTGGATAATCTCAGCCGTTCACTGTTTTAACTACATAAACGGAATTCCCCTGTTTCAGATCTGGTTGCGTCTTCGCCATTTCCAACTCAGTTCTTGTTTTTCTTCGATTCTTTCGGTGATTTCTCCATTTAAAGGCGTGGCCACCTCGAATTCGACCTTGGAGCAAGATCTGAAGCCCCCACGGGCTGGATCAGCTGGTTAAGGCACTCGCACTTGAAATGGAGGGCGTGGGTTCGAGGGTCGACAGTATGAACGAGGAGTGAAACCTCAGCTGCTGTTTAAAAAAATCCCTCGCGCCTGGGTGTCTTAACCTGCCCAGCATTCACGGTGATTTACCCCCTCTGGACACTTGTGGGGCAGAGACCAGGGGGCCGCTAGGTTGGCGGTTCCAACCTTTTTGAAATTGGAGCAAGATCTGAATCATTGGAAGAAGCTTAAATGGAATTTCTAGCTCAGATTTGCATCAGAACAGGGGCTGAGTGAGGGTTTCATCAGTTTCTGATTTCTGATCAATTTGATTGCGATTTTGTGCTGTTTTCTTCAATCGGAGCTATCTGGAGGGTCTCTGGAGCACTCTGATCATCACCCAATCTTCATAGCATTCTTTCATCGCAAGATCAAAGAGATCGGATTCGATTTTCCAGCTGTGTGCAAATTTGTGAGAAGATTTGAAATTGGAGCTATTTTTCCAGTGATTTGCGAGTTGAAGGGGTTCTTGGCTTGCTCTTGTGTGACGGCAAGGAGGTCTTGAGACAAGGAAATGATTCGAGACTCAGTTTCTTATTGCATTCCTTTTTGTTTAGCTGTAATTTTAATTCTGCAGTATGTTGTGTTTCTGAATCTTGTATCAGTTGCTTAAATTTCATTTTCTGAATTGTTTCTTTGTTAATTAGGGTTAAATTTTGCAAGTAGATAATTAGGAAGCTTGTTTAGTGAACAAATTTCTTCTAATTGCAGTATACTTCATAGTTTAATTGTTGTGTACCACTTCTATTCCTGTGTATCAGTTCGTTTGTGTATCCCTTTACAGTTTCTGAATTCAGTATCAGTTTTATTGGATCGTTTCTTGTAGTTGATAGCTTTTCAGTTCTATATTCTAGTTAGCTAAGTCGTTTGTGTAATGAATGATTGGAATTAGATCAGTTTACTTCGCATTGATTCAATTCTGAAACTTAGTTTCAATTCTGCATGTTTGCATTACATTGGCTGCGTATCAGGTTCTGTTTTCGTTTCTGAATTTTATGTCCTGCAGGTTTAATCCTTCTCTAAACTGGAATTGTAGCTAGTTCCAGTGGCGTAACATTGTGTATCAACTTCTGGATTTAGTCTAAGCTAGTTGCATATCAGTTTCCAATCGGTTTAGTAGTTTCAATTTCAGTTTTGCACTGTTTCAGTTTTCAGTTCCTGAATTAGCATCAAGTAAATTTCAACTCTTATGAATCTCATGTGAACATTAGCTTGTAGTACTCAATTGCAGTTGCTTCATTTGTTTTTAGTATCCCATTAGTTTCTGGAATACTACATTTAATTCCTGCATTTCCGCACACCAATTCTACCTACCTGCATTTCATATCTGCTTTAGGTTTGCTTCTGAATGATCAGTTATTTGTTTCTGAAATCCTTCAGTCCTGCATATTACTTCAATTTAACCTTGTTTCCAAGCTTGATTGATCAGTTTAATTTCTGAATTGTTAGTATTAGCTTTAGCACTTAAGTTTCTTTCCCTTGGTAGCAAATCTGTTCTTAGTTCTGCACTAGGTATCAAGTGAAATCTGTTACTTGCATTCAACATCAAATTTGGTTTCGGTAGAGCCTTTATATTGATTTGTTTCAGACTGTTTTACATTGTATGGATTCATTTAGTCTTGATTTGGTTTGCACTTAATTTCAGTTTGTTTTCATTACGTTTTCATTTCTGCTTTTAACCCAAATCCGAATCTAATTTGAAACCCAAAAACATTGGACGACATATAAATGCAAGTTTGAATCGAACACATCTCAACTAGCCCAAGGAAAATACGACCTGTGACCCCTTTACTACGCTTTTATTCTTTGATTGCAAAAAGGGTTTCCAGCTTTACAAATATCTAAATTTGAGACCCACATTCGTGATACCTATCTCGGGTCCATCACTAGCGCAACGGTCAAGCTTACGTGGCGATTGCTGAGTAGAGGAGCCACGTCGGCACTCAGGCGCCTGAAAGGGACTAGGGCACCTATGCCAGAATAAAGTTTGGCTGTGTAGTGGATAGAATTGTCGCCTGAGACGCTGCGACTGGGGCGCTTGAATGGCCTTTCAGGCACCTAGAAGACTATTATATAAAGGGGTCGAGAGCATTACCCTAAAACAACAATTCACATTCTACGATCAATCTATTCTCGTATGTGTTGCGTGATCCAAGCTTCGACAACGCCAAAATGCCGTCCGACTCTCCGGGCAAAAGTTTTCAGTTCATTGAAAAAGGAGTCGGTATACTTGTTTCTTTTAATTACACACTTATTCTGTAATCTGTATAATCTTGCGATTATTAGTGATTGCCCAAAGGAAATGATCAAGGAACGTAGGCCTTGCAGTAGGAGCCGGTCAAGACTACGAAGCAAGTAAAATCAACTTGTGTTTGTTAGTGATATGAGAGAAGTGTCCTAAGGCAATCGCCTTATGATTGTAATCATTTAATTTAATAAATGAATATTCACTATTTGAGTATACATGTTTGTGTATTTGATTGAGATCTTAAACTCATTTACTGAATGTCCGTAATACAATTCATAGCATGAGAGAAATTGTGAAGTATTGAAATTGTCCCTAGTCTCAGGCACCATCTCAGCAGCTGATCCAGCACCAGGGTGCCCCTGCCCAACTGCATTATATGCAAGCTGCACTGGAAGGTCCTCATATTAGTGATATGAGAGAAGTGTCATAAGGCAATCGCCTTATGATGTAAACATTTATATTAATAAATGATAATTCACTATTTGAGTATACATGTTTTGTGTATTTGATTGGGATCTTGAACTCATCTACTGAATGTCCGCAATACAATTCACAGCATAAGAGAATTTGTGATGGGATCACAACTAGTGACTATCTCTAAATGTGCAATTGTGAAGTATTGAAAATATCCCTAGTCGATGAATTGATAAATACGGACACTATCAATTCTGTTGAGACTAGCATGGGTTATTCTCTAATCAACTGATTCTCACTGGCTGGTGACATTGAGATGTCCGGAGATAAACATGGATGCTAGTTAAGGGAACTAGTTCATTGGAGTGACTAGCTGTAAGACTTCATATGAGAATCTACATGTAGATATGTCAATGAAGTTCTTACTGCAGCTTAAGTGCGATGTTCCTTTGACTTGCGGTGTTCAAGTCATCTTGGTCATGGAGACTTATACTTTAACATCTTAAGCAAGCATCTCCAAGGAGGTGTGGACCCAGGATGATTGGGTATAAGCCGAAGTGCCCGAAGATGTTTAAACAACCTACAAAGGATTCACCACTCCTTGCGAGGAGATGTATACCCAGGCCTATCGTCGGATTGTTACTCAAAACCTCTGGCCAGAGTATATCATGTTTAGAGTGCGAGTCTCTTAAATACATGAGAGTAATTAGAAATCCAAAGTACGAGAAAGACACTACTTGGGCTAGGTGTGACATAGGCAGCCTAGTGGGGACTAACACATATAGACCGTGTCCTGAACCAAGTGGGTATAAGGTGGTGAAGGGAATGAGGCACGACTCATTAGAGCTGCTGAAGGGTTTCAGAATTACTTCTGAGGTCAAACCGTTGATCTTTCGATTAATTGGGGGTCAAAATGTACTACTAGGTGCCACTCATGACCGTTCTATAATTGGTTGATTATAGACAGCCAACATAAATCGAAAGCCTATTTAGTCACACGCACTACGAGTAATCCGAGGGATTTAAAACGAGTTGAAAATTGGATTTTCCGATCAAGATAAATAAGTCGAATCTGAGTTAATCAGAGGCGCAATGGAAGCTAAAATTGGCTAAGTCTTTTGAAGGCTTATTGGGCGAATTAAATGAGTTTAATTCACGATGGATGCGGCTTGATTGGCCAGCCAAGGAGGGTGCCAAACCCCCTTGGTTTGGCCGGCCACTTAAAAGGGAGAAAACCAATTAATTTGGTTTAATTAATAAAATAAATCTAGCGCGGTTTGTTTTATAGATTATGGATAAATAAATTTGTATAAAGAAATTTATATAAATAAATTTATAGAAATTTATTTCTTTTTTTGGAAATTAAAATAATCCGTCGAATGGTTTATTTTAATTTTATAAAATCAATTATGAATTGATTTTTCCATTAAAAGAAAAATTATAAATTTCTTATAAAATTTATTCCATAATTAAAGAAGAGAATTAATTGTTTTATTATAAAGTTAATTATAATAAAACTAGGCCTAACGGAATAATTTATAAGATAAATTTCTTATGAAAATTAATTCCGTTAATTCCGTTAAAGAGGAGACTTAGCAAGGGAGAGGTTGCTATATAAAGGAACCAAAGGCTAGCCTTCAATTCCAATCAATTGAGTTGATTAAGAGTTAATCCTCTCCCTCTCTCTCTCTTATTCTCTTCTCCTTCTCCCTCCCATCTAGGGCCGGCGCACCTTCATTGTTCTCCAAGGAGTTGGCGTGAGCAATCTGCACCAAGGAGAAGCCAACCAAGAAGAAGAAGAAGCGGATCACATCTCCTTCCTTCTCGGAATTCGATTCCGTTTCTCGGGTGGTTAGTTTCCTATCTTTTCTCTTGTTCTTCTAGTTGTGTCTTCGGAGAATCTAGTAGTTCTCGTCGGCACAAAACTCGTGGCTTTGCGAAGTCATCCCGAAGAGAACTCGGCGTGGACGCGAATAGAGGCGGAGCTTCCAAGGGACGCTACGGTTGGATCTCGTCCCTTACTTCGAGTTACGAGAGGTACTTAGTAAATTAGTTTACTTTTTCCGCAAAGTTTTAATTTATGATTATGTCAACACATCATAAGATTGCATGCTAGATACGTGGTTAAAATAATTTAGGAAATTATTTTATGCTAATTCTTCCGCTGCACGTAAAAATTTAAAATTTTACGAACCCGTATCCTTGTCGACATGCACCCGGTCCCAACACCTCAGATAAGTCAAGGCAGATTGGAAGCCCCGCCAGTTCCGACGAACGCCAGGGTTTTCTCACTTACCAAGGAGGACGCAGCGAATGTTTCGACGGTTGTTACAGGTCAGATCTTTATTTACAGTCAGCATGCTACTGTGTTATTTGACACTGGAGCAATGCATTCGTTTATTTCCATGCCTTACTCTAAGAAGATAGACATACCTCTACAAGTTCTAGACTGTAAATTTCTAACAACCCTGCCTTCGGGAGAAACAATGGCATCCACCCACGTGTTGCGTGCAACACCAATCAGAATCGCAGAAAGAGATCTCTATTGCGACCTGATAGTACTCGACATGCAAGATTATGATGCAATACTGGGTATGGATTTTCTGAGCAAATACGGTGCTTCTATCAAGTGCCGTAAGCGAAAAGTGGTATTCCAACCCGAGGCAGAACCTATGTTTGAATTCATCAGAGAGCCAAGGAAGAGAACCGGGGAAATTCTTATCGGCTCTAAAGGCGCAGAAGATGCTAGCGAAAGGATACACTGGTTTTCTGGCATATGTGGTCAGCACCACCCAAACAAAGGATCAGAAACTAAGTGATGTCAGAGTGGTATGCAAATATCTGGAGGTATTCCCAGACGATCTACCAGGATTGGCCCCGGACAGAGAAATCAAATTTGAGATCGAACTGATTCCTGGCACTAAATCGATCTCCAAGGCACCTTACCGTATGGCGCCAGCGGAGTTGAAGGAGCTTCAAGGACAGCTACAGGAGTTACTCGACAAGGGTTTTATTCGCCGAGTCACTCTCCATGGAGAGCTTCGGTACTGTTCGTGAAAAAGAAAGATGGAACTATGTGCATGTGCATAGATTATCGAGCTCTAAATAATGTGACGATTAAGACCAACTAAAGGGAGCTACCGTCTTTTCGAAGATCGATCTTAGATCAGGTTACCATCAAGTTAAAGTGAAACCAGACGATATCCCGAAGATGGCTTTCCGGACTAGATACGGACACTTTGAATTCGTTGTCATACCCTTCGGAGTAACTAATGCTCCCGCCATGTTTATGGACCTGATGAATCGGGTATTCTTGGCATTCCTTGACAAGTTTATGATCGTCTTCATCGACGATATCCTCATCTATTCGAGATTTCGAGGAGGTGGGAAAAAAGAGAGAAAAGATAAAAGATGATAAAGTAATGAGTGAAAAAATGACTAAGATTAGAAGATAACTGAGGGAGTAATTGGATACATGTTTTTATGGCTAGAGAAGTAAGTGTTGCTGAGAATAGAGCATCAATAAAGACAACAAAGAAATGATCAGTGACATTAGTGGAAGATAACTGTGACATTAATTTTAAGTTCGAGGACGAACTTTCCAGAAGGTATGGAGAATTGTAACACCCCACTAAAATTCTCTTCAATATTATCTCTAATATTGAGTATGATTCATGAATGATAGTTAGAGTTGTGGGAATTTTAGTGTAAGTGTTAATAGGCCTTATATGGGCCCTAAATGGTGGAAATTCCTAATGGGTCTTAAATAACACTTCATTAGTTATCCTAATGGGCCCCATGAGGATAAAAGAAATAACACATCATGTAATGAGCCTTACTTTAGATGGGCTTGCAAAAGAATAATAATAATAAAAAAAATGTAATGATGTAGGTGCCAAGGATTGAACCTTGGACCTTAGAGATGATGTAAGCCTTAAGAATACATATGTAACCAATTCACCT
>JAGFNQ010002809.1:0-25858 GCA_024364735.1 Boesenbergia rotunda
TTAAATTCAAAATGTATATAAAAATTTTTTTAAAAAATATTCTCTAATAAATAGAGGCGCTTGAGATTTATTCAGGACCCTTGTATTTAATACAGGCGTACCGAGTCCATAGGAACACGTAAAATCTTTTATATATAATATATAATATATATATATAATATATATATATTATATATATATATATAAAAGATCGACACGTGGGGATTTGAATTTTGAAGTAGTGAACAAATTAGGGTCTGTCCTACGTGTTTTCGCACGTGGCGGTTTGAATTTTGTAGTAGTGAACAAATTAAGGCCTGTCCTATGTGTTTTCGCTGCATTGCCGATGTTATCTTCGTTACGTAGAACTCATGGACGAGACCTGCAGAAAGGGCGATGCTGCATGAAATAACAGATCAGTGGAGCAACAGCAATGGTGGTGTGGAAGGGACGAGTTAATGCAGTAAAGGCAGTCAGTGTGAAAGGATGAGGCACAGCACCAACCTCAAGTGTCATTTTCTGTGTTCCACGGTCCAGACAGCTACACTCCATTCATATCTACCTAGTGAGAACATCCAGTTGATGGCTCGCTAAGTTTTTCAACAGGAATGGGAAGGGAGAAGGAAGGAAAGTGAAGGAGTGCTAACATATGTATATTGTTTACTATGTTCTCTGAGCTTGCTAAATGAGGGAGGGACTAAATAGACTTTTAAAAAGTTGGAAGTTATCATGCAAACGTTGAACAGTACCTCTGGAAGGTAAATAGGAATCCAAAATCCACAAGAAAATAAAATAGTGGAAACAGATGGGCTATATAGAAAGAGACCATTCCATCCATTAACAAGTAGTGCACTCGATCAGCACAAAAGGCACCCTCCATTTGGGAGTCTCCTCTCTTTTAACTCAAGTGCTTTCATGATAATTGCAAATATAATCGCAGTGCCTCTAAATTTAATAGGAATTATATATTTTTTAAAAAAAATTAACAGACTTTTTAATTATCTTTCAATGCATCAGCTGGGGCGATTGGGTGTCCATTCATCAAGTCAAACATGAGAAAGAATATAAACTAGGATACAATCTCATTCAACTGCTCAGTAGTCAGGATAATCTTTGGGCATAGTTGGAAGGTATGCTTGCAAAATTTCCATTTGCAGATGGGATTACTGTTTAAATACTTCAAAATAAGTTTCTAAAACATCTTGTAATCTTTGAAGTGGAAAGTGCTTTCTAAGCATCATGGTGGTGTCAAAGAAATGCAGCCTGACTAGGTTTGAGATCACATATTTAGGAAGTGAAGGTATTAAAGATATTAAGTTCAATGTACCATTAGTTGTATGGAGCATAAAAATGCACTCTCTAGTGATACTAAGATTTTGGTTCTTCACGTGTCGAAAATCATTAATTTCACTATGAAGCAAAATAAAGGCTGGAGATTAATTGTGTTAGTACCTGCCGCCTGTTATGAAAAAGCAACTTCATGATCAAAAAATGACTTTTAAATTAAGCTGCATCCGGCACATGAAACCATTTTCGGTATCAAATCAAATAAAGGCTTCACGCAAGTGTGTAGGTAGCTTTAGTTCCAGTTCCCCGAGAGGTGAGAAATAATGATCAACCATGTCTTCTGGTACTTTGTCCAATGTTGGGGGATCCCACTGCATTGTGAATGGTTAGAATCATGGAATCTGCTATAAACACCTCATGAGAAATGAACTATGTGAAGCACCACTGTAGATACCTTAGGAGTGAAGTCCTTGTCGATCAGTCGTGCTCGGACACCCTATACAGAGATAAGATATACAAGTAATACAACCTCAGGAACACTAAATATATTCTCAGGAGATAAATGAGTACATTACCTCAAGGAAGTCATGAGAAAGCGGCTTTGAGATCCATGAAGAGACATTCTGTACTCTCGAACAAGGCATTCATCAAGAGTCTGAAACCTGCCTTCTCTTACCTAGTAAATTGTAGAACTAAATACCAGACCATAATAACAAATTACAACTCATTTAATGTTAGCACAAGGCTCTAGAAACTTACCGATCGTAAGGCAACTTTTAAACTCAATGGAGAAGCTTCTTTCAATTTCTTTAATGCAACAGTACACCATTCTTGATTTGATCTGGCTACCTCAGTCTCCTGTGAATGACAAACCAGTAACAAATAATGTTGCACCAGAAAGGCAATGTTAGCACATCTAGTGTCTAGATTTACAAGGCCAATTAGTAGTCGAGAGTGAGTCACTTGACATTGTTTTAATTTTCTGAGAATACGAACTAGGAATCTAAATCACTGATCCGTGTTTGTAATTGATTGGTGATTGTTCAGATGAATCATATGCTGGATATTATAGACCTTTTAGAAAAGCTTGCTCAATTACTGCCAAGCTGATTAAAAGGTTGATAAGTGTTGATGGTTACACAAACAAACTATACCTCCATAAATTTAATGGAAGAGTAGCATTATTTTCTACTCACATATCTAGTAAATCGAATGTACATCAAAGAAGGTAGAATAAGGTTTTGCTTGAAGAAGGTGTTTTTCATACACGTCCCAGTAAATTATAAAGGTATAATGTAACAAACTATCAAGCAAATTGTTCTCTTGAATAGTTTGCTTTAAATAAAAGCAATCATAGAAACAAAATACTAAAACCTGATTTGCAATCAAAAGTTGGGGATAAACACAAGTAAAAAACAATGCATTTATTAAATATTCAAACATACATTTTTCGAAATTGTATTATCATAAAAACGTGAAGGAAAGCCTTGGTGTAACGGTAAAATTGCTACCATGTGACCAAGTAGTCACGGATTTGAGTCGCGGAAACAACCTCATGCAATGGTTGTGTACAATAGACCTTCCCAGGACCCTACATTGGCGGGAGCTTCATGCACTAGACTATCCTTTATTATCATAAAAATGTAGGTGTAACATGTACTTTGGGAACAAAAATGATCCTATAACCTAAGACTTTTTTGGCCAATAACTAAACCATCAAACCAAGTAACATGACGGTAGCATGCACGTATTTATCACTAAATAATCTACAGAGGTCAAACAGATTGAGCAAAGGCTCACCAAAGCATCCAAAATTTCTTCAACTGATTCAAGACCAAAACATTTATCTATTACCTCCAACCTGCAGAAGGGGGAAGAGTCCAACTTCAAACAAAATTCAATAGATCAAAATTATTTTAGATATTATAGATGAAAAGAACAGGCAAAAGTACCAGTACATCTTGTAAAAAGGACTTAATAAAAATTATAAATAAGAACAATTAACAAAATGAATATACACGATATACCAAAAAGGTAAAAAAAAACAAATTTATACATTACGCAACCCATTGTTTTATGCAGGTAAACCAGTACAAAAGGCCCATCGAATTAGACACGGAAATTTTCATGTATACTTGAAATGATGTAACTGAGAACCTATACGGTTGTCTAGATCAGTTTATACCAGTACAAAAGGCCCGAGTTTTATTGGTGTAAGAAAAGGCCAATATAATTTTTCCCAACTCTTACAAAGATAGTTGAAAACTCAAGATTCAAAATCATTACCTACAAAGAATTAAATTGGATTACAAACAAACAGAAATAATTATAATCTGGCCAAGTTGAGAGTGAAAAATCCATGAGATCTATGGAAAGTTGGCTGAAGAAGTATGATTCAAAAAAACTCAAGCATTTAGCAAATTGTTTTGCTAATCCTAGCTTGAATCCAAGCAATCAAGCATGAGAGGGCAAGAGAGTCTTCTTCACACTTTAGAATTCCAATGTAAATTTCTCAACCTTGCCACTAAAGATTATCATGAGATCAATGATTATTAACCTTGTTGATACTCATAAACAACTACTTGCTAAATCTGTGTCTCATCTATCTTTCTTTCAAAGTTGATTGAGAGAAATTATTGTTGATTGGGATAAATCATATATAAACATGATTTGGATGTGATTTAGGTCCCAATAAAGCCCAATAGTATGAGATATTAAACAATTATCTAATTTTATCATATAATTTAACAATATAACCTAACAATAGCTTTATAGTAATAAATATGATTTTAATATTTGTTGTAGTACAATTTGATTTTACTATTTATCATAATACATTTTTGTTATTTATTCCTTCCATATTAGTTGATATGATTTATTATTTATTAATTATCCAATACATTTACAATTACATTAGCGATCTACTATAACCTAATACTTCTAACACATGATTTTATCAAATAATAAAAATAATATGATATTGTTAACTTGATTATGGCAATAATATGTCTTTACTAATATTATGAATCTATCTTGTATCACTATTATTTATTGTTTAAGATACAAGTTAATTATATAATATTTGATGAAACTTAATGTGCAGTCTTATTATAATTGAACTCCGCGGTTCGATCCCCAGCTACGGCGCATTTTGCAGGAATTTTTTCTCCAAATGGGGCGCGAACCCTGGGACGCTGGGCTTCTAGATTGCCACCGCGAGGGCTTCCCGATTTACCCTGGTGACCGGTGGGAAACTTTCGTGGGGTCGGGCCGGTCACCCCAGGTTCAATTTGTCTGCTGCCTGGTTCATCATTTTTTTTTATTATAATTGAACTCAAACTGTTATCTCATATATGAATTGCTGTTAGCTTTTTTTGACAATTTCAATTTTCTATCAATCCTGCTGGTCTGATGCCACGCAGTATGGTGTAAAAAAAACATGCAAATAAGCGGTACGGTGTAAAAAGAAACATGCAAATAATCATTTAGATTAATATTTGAAAAGAGTAAGTAACCTTTTGAGGGCAAATACCTGTTAACAATGCTATTCTTATCTGGATAAATAATATCACCATAAGTAGAAAGAGAAGTATCTATTATTGAAGGATCATCAGTGATCAACTTAGCAAGCTGTTCATCAACCCAATCAAGCCTCTATCACCAAGAAAGAAATTTCATAGTAAGGAAACAAAAAATTGTGCAAAGATAAATTTTCAAAATGGATCAGAGAAACATACGGCACTCATTGTATAGTGTGTAGCAAGGCCAACTGCAAGCATATCAATGCCATTAAGTCTTTCACCTGTCAAGGCCAAATATTCCCCTACAGAAAGATAATAACCAAACTGTGTTTACTCTTAAGGAAAGAAAAAAGACAAGTTGCAATAATTCATCAAGAAAGATCTGCGAGAATGTCATAAAAATCCAAGACCAACTTAAACAATGCCTATAGGATGCCAACCTTGCCAACCATTTAAATACAAAGGATATCCATGATCACATAAACTCTAGTAACTTCCACTTTAGTATATCCAGATTCTTATTTTGTGTGAGAAAAAATTTCATGGACACGTAAATATTATGAATTATATTCCCATGAAATCGAACAAATCTATATGCATGACAATCACATATAGGATACTTGTAGGACCACCAGGTATGAGCAGCAAACAGGAAGTGTAAAGGATCAGATATTGGCAGAATGAACATATATACAGAGAATAAAAGATTTGTTATGAAACATGAGAGTAACATAGTAAAAAGGCCATACCTATATGACCAGTTAGATGTGACAAGTAGAAGGAAGCTCCAGCATCAGGATGGAAGCCTATATGAATTTCTGGTGTAGAAAACATCTGAAATTGTTCAGGGAAGTTACTATGCATTGCAAAAAATGTAGCATATAACAAGTGGCAATGAGTAGTTGATCATAACTAGTAAAGGTTAGGTTTGAAATATTTAAGTCTCAGCTAATGGATCCTTACTTCTGGCTGTGCAAGAATTTTTTTTAAAAAAAATCAGCTTATCTTAAAAATTATGAAAAAGTAGTATCATTATATCAAAAACATAGAACTCATACAGTCTTATCTGTTGCAACACGAAATGTTCCAGGAACTGAGACTCCTGCTCCACCCCCCATGGTAACACCGTCTAGAATAGCAACCTGCATGAAAGATTAAACACCAGAATAATTTCTCAAGGAGAAAGGGCAAACACGGAAAAGTATAGAACAAAAGAGAGTATGGAAAAAACAAAAGAAAGTATCACTAAAGATAAAGGATAAAGGAGTGGGGAAAGAACAAATTTTATAAGCTAAAACATTATGTGCACAAAACATTGTCAAAAAACAAGTGTACTATTATCATGACAAAGTTATGGAAGATAAATCATCAAATAGTACAGCAGCTGAGGTTAAGAAATTCAAAATAATAATAATAATAATAAATAAGACTAAACTAAACTCAAATCATGTATATAATCTTCAGGCTCTATGTATCCTTTAAAATTACCCAGTTCTCTAGAGCAAAGCTCACCTCAGAAAATAACAACTATAGCAGATAGAAAAAATGAACATTTGTGGAACTTTTTTACAGGTTAAATCTGCAAACTTCATAAAGCTTTATATAATCAAATGCTTATGCGAAAAACCTAATCTTCTACCTCAGCGACACTTGAGCCAAGCATTCTGATTTTTAGGTCAAAGAAAAAAAAATTAAAATGGTGTACAATGTTTGCAATTACAGCGCCAATCCTCCTACTTCTAAACCTAAAAATTTATGAGAAGCGAGAAAAACCTAATTCATACCTTAAAATATCCAAATGCAAAATGGCAATCAAAGTGCAGACAGTTTCAGGTTACACTCACATGAGGCTTTAAATAGGTCCCTAAAATATAAATAAACGTGTATAGATTCCTGAAAAAGTCCTTGCATTCTTCCACCTTGCCTGCCCAAGAAAGCTAAATGTCACAAGAAAATCTCGTGATTAACAAACTAAAGTGTCAAGGTAACATATTAAATTGATGGATATGGTATGACAGAATTAAAGCAAATTCAAACTGTCCATGTTTCCACCAGTATAAGGATTGGGGAGTGGATAGGACCATTACACAAGCTCTAATTTAGTTTCTGTTACAAGTGTTGAAAGACACATGCAGCATAAGGTGTCAAGGTCTTTGCTCCTTAAAAGCACTAGGAGCATGGACAGATCAAGAGAGCAATGGGAAATAATATGCATATTATATAAATTAGTTGATTCCAAATAGTTGAGGCAAACATGGATTGATGATCATAATAAATCAATTATGAATTAACTAAATAACTAAAGTTAAGTTTGTCATTATTATTTATGAATAGCAGATATCAAGTATCATAATTAAAATATTATAATACTATCAGACTCAAATTTACTACGTCATCTAATTCATTCATTTTAGTAAATAACAATACATATTTATAATTAATAAATTAAAAATATTATCCTTGAAAACCCTAGGCCTAGGATAGTATTAATATAATACTTAATAACTTATATACCTTAATAGCTAATAACGTATACTTGATAGCCATGTTTCTTGAGCTAGCATCTGACATGGGTATGGATCCAAGGAACCATCTCTCTAAGAAATTTTATACATGAATAATAAAGATATTAGGAGTCAATATCCAGCATGTAGTGTACAGAGGGGAAGATGCATAGTTCTAATATCATAGATTGATCATTCTAGGCTATCACTTGATAACTTAAATGATATAGTGTTAGCTATTATTAGTCTTAAATTAAACCGTCAAAGTCAACCCGAGCCTAGATGAAAAAGATTGAGAGTTGCATTAAGAATTAACAACCAATGTTAAAAATGTCTGAACCACTATTAATATTATTGAACTTTTAATATTAAATTATCACTTCATGAGAAGTTTTGTCCACCTCCTCCCCATAACATACTCTCTGACTCTATCTCCACCTGTCCATCTGTGAGTCAATATTTGCCTCAACACCTACATCCTCCTTCATTGCTTCCATTTGCCTCTCCCACTTAAGCCCTTCCACCACTGTTAAGTTAGGTGCAAGTGTGTTCCTCTTCTTTGCGAACTCTCCCTTTCAATCTTAAATCTTGTTGGTTTTGTCTATTTATTGACACCTTTCTTCCAATATAAGATGCTTTCATCCCACTTAAACTACCTTCCCATATGGAAGTCCTGTTACTCAGACAAAAATCAATTAGGTTAATGCCAATCCTGACCTTGCATACAATCACAGTGAAAATTGTCTTTGCTTGCTATAAATCCTTATAATGAAACACCATATATTGCTTTATCTGGGAATGACACGAGATCCCCTTAAATTTTATAAGTAATATTATGCTTTTCTAACAAATATTGAAACATAAAATCAATTCCCTTGATCATGTTCTACATAGTCACTCAAACAACATAAGTCTTGTATTTAGCTTTTAATTTTTAAAGAGGCACGTGTGTGCACTTCAGCTTTTGAAACACACTGCCTGAGCAATTAGGTTCTCACTTAACACTACTTATCAGTACTGTTAAATGATTCTTAATTAAAATTGACTTGTTTGGAGATGACAATATTAGGTTGCTTGACAACCCTTTGCCTAGTCTACAAGCTTAGGTGCACATATAACATCTTTCAGTAAGTAGTCCTTCCATTTGGTATCTTAAATAAGAATTTGAATGAATTGTAGCTTGAAAGGTAATAAAATGTAATCAAGTTTTAGGATAACTACAAGAAATAAATCCACTTTGTATATAGTACATATACATATTGCTTCTCCTATTGGAAGGTAGCCTCTATTCTATAGTTGATATGAGGAGATCTTGCTAGGCCACTATGCAAATGGAAGATTAGTTGATATCTTGCTGAAATGCTACAGAAACTTCACAAAGGTAGTTAAATTACGACAGTCATCCACTTGTTTTCTTATTTCTACTCTTTTTGAATGCTTCCCAGTATCCTACTTTACTTCACAGTCCATTAGAAGTCAGTGAAACAATAACTTTCATTATTTATCTACAAAAGAATCAAGCATTCTTTTTTTTTATTCATGTATTTGTCAGACATTCACATCTTATCCATTTTCTCCATTCCCTCTTTTTTATCTAAAAAAAGGGAAGAAAATTTTGTTTTTCTCTTGCCATCCCTACATGCTTGGCAAAAGGAGAAAAAACAAATATTAAGCTTTTAACATAAGGTATTAATCTTATTTAGTTACTGATATACCAGGCTCCTCGCATGGAAGACTATTCAGACTTTGTCACACAAACAGTCTCATTAATCATAGAAAATGAGAGGGCATATAATCATAGTAATCATCTATTTCTAGCATTTGTCATAGATTTGCAGCCGTGAATTTAGAGGGCATATCAATTAAGGATACTAAAACCGTATATTTTGCAATATGAAAAATTATCTCTTCCCTGTTATATTTTATTGTCATATCATACCAAGTTACCAACACCCAACTAGTGTAGATGCCTACAATATTTAGGGCCTACCATAAATATTTGAGGATTATCCAAACCAAGAACGTACCTTTATTAAGTAATTGATAAAGAGCAACAACATCACCGCCAGCACAAAATGCTCTGCCACTGCCCTTCAGAACATCAAAACAACACGAGTTTCAGGTTTGATAATAAATACTTAAAATCTCGTCGGCAAAAAAAGTTCACAATGATTAACGACAATAAAGTAACTCTAGTAAGTTACATGGTCTTATGAAAGTGAGCACTCACTTTCATCATAACAAACCCAATATCTGGGTTATCCTCCCATGACTCATATAGCTTTTTCAACTGAATTGCCTGAGAAATAGAAATAACTAACTTGAATCTAAGTCAAGCAATAAAATGAACATAATCACATTAAAAAAAGTACCATATTTGTTGTGAGGGCATTGAGATTAGAAGGTCGATTGAGGATAGCAGAACGGGCGCTTGCCTTACCCTCCACGAGAACCTGAATCCAACAATAGGAACCTAGAGAAGATGTCAAATGAGAGTGAAAACAAAGTTAATGCTGGAGGCTGACCTCATTATAAGGTTGATCATCATGGGTAGAAAAGAGTCGCGTCGTAGTAAAGAGAGGACAGCGAATGGTGGAGAGGGACCTCCGGACTTGTGCAAGGACTTTGAATCGTTGCATATCCACAAAATACAATGATCACCGTCCGTCACTTATTGTTCTAAAAGAAAACAATAAAAGGAGATTTGTTTATTTACAGCATCCAACAAGATTGTTTATTGTTGAGCTACATTTTAAAGCCTGCAAGCTTAAGGAACTGTTGCTATATTATTGCATTCCTTCAAAAGAAAAAAAAGTTCAGTCATTGCTTATGAGCTAACTGATTAAAGTTCATGAAGGTAATTTGTAAACAATTCATGAATAAAGCTTCTCCAATCCTCATTAGTGAATAGTTTAAAACAAAAGGCTCATGAACCTTCATAATTTCTACAAGCTTATCCAATGCACATTAATTTTCTTATTTACTTTGGTTGTTTTATTCAAATATATAAAGAATATCAAACATATGTATGTAGAGATACATAATACACAAATCAATGACCTAATCACTGCGTGGTTTATGATAAAAAAATATTTAAAAAAAAAGATTGATTTGATCTTTTTTCGAAATATATTACATAATTTCAATATAATCAAAATATAAATTTCTAAATATATAAGCTCTATTATTTAATCACTCAAAATAATCAAAAAAAATTACAACAACTCCCAGCCCTAAAACCTTTGGAATTCCAACGGAATAAAGTTAGTGTATTTATTGATTCTAATGTAAAATTAAAAAATGGAGAAGAATGAATAAGTACTCAATAATTGATATAATTTCCTATGAGGAAAATAAATAAATTATTTTGAAAAAAAAGTTTAACAACGTAACAACTCATGCAATTAGACAAAAATAATAAAATAGAACAATTATATAAATATTTAAAAATAAATAAAATAAGGAAATTAAATGTATGAGCATATTTGCAAATTGCATGTTGACGAATTGATAAATATATACTTCACGACAAGTTATTGGGTAAGAGCTACATAAGTAAATGAGAAATTAAATGAAAAACAAAAAAAAAATAGAACTATGTAGCCTGAGAGAATAGGGCCGAGACTATAGACGCTGGAGAAAATTGGATATTCAGGGAGATAGTCTGGCCTACAAGTGACGGAGTGAGAGATATCGGCCTTCCAGATCAAGGGAACGCATGGCCTGCATATCGGTGGTAAGACTGACCTGCGGGAGAGAGTTCGATGACCGACGGAGGGCGGCCGGGGAGAGAGACTGGCCTGAGTGGCGAAATGGGAAGACCGGCCTGAGGGAGATGCGGCTGGGCAGCTGACTAGGCCGGGCAACCTGCGGCGAGGCGGCTGCGACTGCGACGCGGCAGGTCTCCAGAGCAAGAGGGAGGAGGGGGTAGGGAAAGAGAATTGTCAAAATACGAAACGAAAATAAAAAGAGAAACTTTTTAAAGCACATCTAAAACTCCAAGGATGCGTTTGGTTGAGGGTTATCCTTGATAACCTTGGTTATCCATCCAAGGTTATCAACAAAAACCTTGTTTGGTTTAGGTAATTAGCAATTCCCAAGTAATGATCGATGCCCGACACGTCAGCAAAACGGGCATGCAACCAGGAATCGAAAAACCTTAGGGAAGTAAGGTTTTTCTTGATTCCCAGGTAATGGAACTTATCTTTCCAAAATTATCCTCCAACATTTACACTTAAGACGAAAATAACCATTACATTTTATTAACTTCCGAAAGCATTATTCTCGATCGACGACCGACAACGGCGGCCGGCGACCACCGCCGGCGGCCGGCGACCACCGCCGGCGGCCGGCGACCACCGCCGGCGGCCGGCGACCACCGCCGGCGGCCGGCGACCACCGTCGGCGCCTGCGAAGATCGCTGGCGACCACCGCCGTCCTCCGTCGGCGACGATCGCCGATGACCACCGTCGGCGACGATCGCCGACGACGACCGCCGACCACGATCACCGTTGACCACCGTCGGCAACGATCACCGGCGACCACCGCCGGCAGCCGACGACCACCGCCGGTCGCCGGCGACCACCCCCGGCGCCGGCAACGATCGCCGGCGACCACCGCCAGCCTCCGTCGGTGACGATCGCCGACGACCACCGCCGGCGGCCGGCGACCACCGCCGGCGGCCGGCGACCACCGCCGGCCACGATCGCCGTTGACCACTGTCGGCGACGATCGCCGGCGACCACCGCCTGCCACGATCGTCGGCGGCCGGCGCTGATCGCCGGCGACCACCGCCGCTTGCCGGCGACCACCGCCGATCGCCGACGGCATCGTCGGTCGGCGCCGATCGTCGCCGGTCGGCCATCAGTGTTGGACACCGATTGCCTACGTGGACACCGACGATCGACGTCAACGCCCTTAAGTCTAAACAAATAAAATTATCTAAACAAATTCTAAAGGGTATTATGGTAAAGTATTATATTAAGTTATAGACTATTACCTCCAAACAAACAAGATTTTATTTGATTACCTAAATTGAACCAAACAACTTCAGGTTATGTTTCATTCTTCATAACCTTGGTTATGTGATTACTTGGTAATGACATAACCGAGGTTATATATGATAACTTGAACCAAACGCACCCCAGGAGTAATGGGCGAGATCTCAATTATCGACATCGCATTCACCGTCAATCCGGTGAGATCTTAATTACCGGCGACCCTATCGGGTTTACCATCTCCCAAGACATAGTTTAATTCGGGACGACAATCAGAAGTCATCGGTGGTGTCCGATCGGCGATCGAACATGTACACATTAGCTACACGTCATTCACTCTCCAATTCACTCTCCCAAATTCACTCTCCCAATCATTATTCTTGTCAAAATATCTTCAATTTTTTTTTATTTTTTTAAATAAATAAATAAATTTAAGATGCATTTTCATAAAATTAGGGGGACGATCTCGTATTAATTTTTTAACCTAAATATTATATTCTATTTTTTTTAAAAAAATATTATTAATTATTCAAATATACCTGCAACATAATATTTCCGTATTAAAAATTACCATGTCGTTTGACAAAGTGTGAAATATTGATTCTCATGCTTTTATAAATATCCTCGTTCTAAAGTATCCTTATTTATGGGCCTTGCATATGCTTTATTAGGGCACCTGCAACGGTATATTATAACGCTTGATTAACGTATCGTCCATGTTAAAGTCATTGCGACGAGTATGTTAATGCACTGATGCGATGAACACATTCATCGCGTATGACATAGCATTCCCCTATTGATTGGAGGAGTCTCCAATCAATTAGGACATCCGTAATCGATTACGGGTCACCCTAATCGATTGGGAAGATTCCCAATCGATTGATTAAGCCCAGAATCGATTGGGATCGATTAGAACACCCCCAATCAATTAGGGAGATTTGTGTAATACCCTTGAACCATGACTTTAATCGATTGGGGCTGTCGTAATCGATTAAAAATATATAACGATCACCTAAACAATAATCATTTAAATTGGCAAATGAAATTGAAGATAAAAAATATGTAGGTAAGAGAATAAATATATATGTGAGAAATGTGTATGTGGCATGTGACCCCCACAAATAATGAGCGTTGAATGTTAAACGAATGTGAGAGAATAAAGATGTTAATGTTAATGTGTATATGGCATGTGAGTCTCATACTTTTTGATAAAGTGGTAGGTATTATAATATTAAAAGAGTTAAATGGTTGCGGATGCCCTTACTACTAATCACGCTGAGACATTATTAAGAAGATAAATAAACTTTGATGTTGTTAAAATTTATTTAATAAGATAATCAAGTTAAATTAAATTTAAAATAAATAAAAAATAATTTATTTTGTATGAACTTAATTTTATTTAGGTTTGATTTGTTGGACCTTGGATGGCTAGAGGGGGGGCTGAATGTAGCCAGACACCGAAATTTTGTGTTTTTGAAATTTCTGCGACTCAAATATTAGTAGCACAGCGGAAGCTAAAGAAAACAGAGTGTGCAGAAATAAAACCTAGCTAAGCACAAATGCAAAACGCTAACAAGAGGATTTACAAGGTTCGGGGATAACTTGCCCCTACTCCTTGGCGTGCCCTTAAGGTGGGCGATCCCTTGATCGTCGCAGATCAAGCCCCGGTGAACACCGGATAAAATGCAACCTCCTTCTCGGTGGAGTAACCTCTCCACAGTGTTTCAACAGAGATATAGTCTTAAGCACAATGAAACACAAGAAAGATCTTACTCAGCACTTAGAACAGACAAGAACACAAGCAAGCTTCTCCCGAGCTCCACCCAGCGCAGATCTCACGCAAGAACACCCTTCTCCGTGTCTTCTCGCTGATGAACTCAAGCTCCTTGTTCCTTCTTTCAAGTGCCCAAGTAATTGATGGTTGCCTCTAAGATCACAGTTGCTTGCTCAAGATGATGGAAGTAATCGCACAAGCACAATGTGGAGAAAAACGATCGCGCAGCAAGAACTCAAGCCAGAAGTCTCTTCACTGAACTCTACTCTGCTCTTCTCCGCTACGCTCCTTTTGTTTCTCCACTGAACGTCAAGTGACACCATCTCCCTGCAGCCTCCAGCTGCTCACCTGCAACCACCAGCCTGCTGAGCTCTCCTGGACTCCCTGAGCTTCCCTCAGCCTAGCCCCAGTCAGCAGCTCCAGCCAGCGCCAGCGCCTGTTGCAACTTGAGATGGCAAATGGACAAACCTGCTCCAAGGAAAGGCCTCCTTTGACTCTCCCTTGAGTGTTTGAATCTATCCCTGTCACCTGTAGCTTAATCAGAGCATTAGCACAGCATATCAATCAGAAAATTAAGTATCAGATGTTAAGCGCAGAGAATCAGATACGTTCAGACGCGATCAGAGCGTCTAACAATGCAATTTGAATTAAAGTGATCGGTCACCGGACCGATCAGAACTATCCCAGACCGATCAGGCTCCAGTCTGATCGGTCCACAGTGAGAAACTTGGAATCGCAAGCTCGTATGATCGGTCACCCTGACCGGTCACCAGATCGGTCACCAAACCGATCCTGCAATCAGCTTGCCACAATCCCGCTCGAAATCCACTGGCTGATCGGTCACCAGACCGATCAGGATGCTTCCAGACCGATCAGGCTCCAACCTGATCGGTCAGGTTGAGAAACCTCGCGACAGTTGATCGTTCAGCTTGATCGGTCACAGTTTCTCCCTAATCAGTCACCAGATCGATCAGGAGCCGATCAGTAGGTTTGCCAAAAACCTACTGGATGCTCCCTGATCAGTCACCGGACCGATCAGGAGCAGATCAGCAGGGGAACTCAACTCACTTGTGAGCTCCCTGATCGGTCACCAGACCGATCAGGAGCTGTGCAGTGAGTGAAACACATACTCCTTGATCGGTCACCAGATCGGTCAGTCATCGCTGGATCGGTCACCAGACCGATCAGGAGCTGTGCAGTGAGTGAAACGCATACTCCTTGATCGGTCACCAGATCGGTCAGTCATCGCTGGATCGGTCACCAGACCGATCCACGAAGGAGTACCGTGCCAACCTCCCTGATCGATCACCAGACCGATACAGGGGCTCCAACCTAGCCCTCCAAGCTAGGGTTTCATCCAACCTAGCCCTCTAAGCTAGGACCTGACCCTCCAAGTCAGGATTTTTCACCTAACCCTCCAGTTGGGACTTTTCACCTAACCCTCCAAGTTAGGACTTTTCACCTAGCCCTCCAAGCTAGGACTTTTCACCCAACCTTCCGAATTAGGACTTTTCCACACCTAGCCCTCCAAGCTAGGATTTTTCACCTAACCCTCCAAGTTGGGAATTTTCACCTAACCCTCCAAGTTAGGACTTTTCACCTAGCCCTCCAAGCTAGGACTTTTCACCCAACCCTTCCGAATTAGGACTTTTCAACACCTAGCCCTCCAAGCTAGGATTTGTCACACCTAACCCTCCAGGTTAGGACTTTTCACCACCTATCCCTCCAAGTTAGGATTTTCCAATCACTCCGTGCCTAATCCCCGATTAGGACTTAACCATAATCATAATCATCGACCTAAACTAAAATCGATGTCAACACTAAAACAACAATCAGGGTCAGACTGCATCAACAATCTCCCCCTTTTTGTTGTTTGACAACCCGATTTTAAGTTTAGAGATTCTCAATCAATTTTCTCTTAAATTTCAGAATCATAGGGGAATCAGGATCCTCCCCCTACAACATGATCATCCTAAACTTAACCAACCACACTCTCCCCCTTTGTCGAACATCGAAAAGGGTCTAGAGGGGCTGTTAAGTTTAACCATACTCCCCCTCAACCCTAGGGGTATCCCAAAACAACAAAGGTATGATTTAAGTTTGATAAACATATGAACACATATGACAAGGATAAGGCATGACACAACTAGCATATGTATCATACGGGCATGACATCATAAGCAAAATCATAATAACGCAAACATGTAGATAGTAATAATGTGAACACACATATAAGCCAACAATCAAAACAAGATAAGGCAAATGTGAAATATATGAAAAATATCAGATGCATCATTAAGCAAAATCTAGTCATAGTCAAGTGCATCAAAACCAGACAACTAATCAGATGCATATCAATGCACCAAAGTCAAAGCGAGTGTGGCACAAGGCCATAAGAGTCAAGTCATGGACATACAGCCCGAAAGTCATACAACCAAACAGTCAGATAGTCAAATCACCAATAGATGCAGAGTATAATCAATCGTCAGCGGGGGAGTCAGCCTGTATAGGGTCGTCCACATCATCAGGAACAACATGCCCCTGTGCAGTACTGGCAGAGGGTGCACCTCCAGGGAATGTGTGCTGGCGCCACTCATCATACCACGTCTGCTGCAGCATGCGAACCCTGGAGATATCAGACTCCACCGCGGTCAGTCTGCGGTCGAAAGATCGGAACTCCGAAAGGATCTCCTCTCGATAGAGCTCTCGTATGTGAAGATCATGCTAGATCGTCTGATCCAGCTCGGAAATCTACCATCGTAGGTCCGGCTCGGGCTCATAGTCGTAATCAGCAGCAGCGGCGGCGGGAGCCTCCTGAGGTGCAGCAGCAACGGCTGGTGCCTGAAAGTGTGGACCTCCCCCAGGTAGCTCGCCGAGTCCCCTCCCGTCCTTCCAAACCAAAGCCCCATCATGATCCCGGATGATGATGCCGAACTTGGCAAATGCCCGCCGGCCAAGTATGCAATCCTGTCGGACCATGGGTACTGTCCTGCCCTTGGTGACATCAACACCTACTGACATAAGCCAGTCGGTGATGACATGACCAAAAGGCATATAGACCGTGCGTCGGCTCGGCTCTCGCTAGGATAAGATGGACTGAAAAATGCTCTCCATGATATCAAAGTCCATGCGGTAGTGCATGCCATAATGCATCAGGCAATGATAGGGTCGGATCTCGGCTAAGGGCTTGGAAGTGATTGGCAGGATACAATTTGTAATGATCTTGAAGAGTACGTAATCAGTAGGAGAGAGACGGAGTGCTGCAAAGGTCGGAAAATCAGGACCCAACTCATCAAGCCCGGCTGGGCGGGGATGACCAAAGAAATGCTGATAAATAGAGTCGGGTGTGACATCCGCAAAAGGAGCCAACAGCGGGTCAGGGAGCTCAGGGTAGATAGAATACAGGTTAGGCGATCGTCGACCACCTAGATACTCTGCTAAGATCTCATAAGAGAAATCGAGATTCCTCTTTGCGACGCGGGTAGTGAATTCGAAACCTCCTTGAGACCCTTGTTGAAGATTGTTGTAAAACTCCGAGACAAGATCATAATTGATAGTCCTTTCAAGAGAAAGGAGAAAGCCAAGATTGTAGAAAGTGACTATCTCCATGATGGAGGGGCAGTGCTCGGTCAGAAAGGGAACATCAATTGATCGGCAGGAGAGTAATTTGAATGTACGGGATTGAAAAGCCTGTTCACAGGCAGCATTGGGGAACCGAGAACTTGAGGAAGGCTGAGGCCTTCGGGAGGGCGCGGATGAAGAAGGGGCTTTGCCCTTCGAGCTGCCCTCTACGGGTTCTTTTCCCTTAGAAGACTTTCTAAAGATTGAAATTGGTCATGGTAACAGATTGAATCAAAATAAGTGAACATGATCAGGACACAAGAATGAAATATCACACACGATGGAATTGATCATATGAACACAAGTTTAATCAAAGACCCAAGAATTGATCATAAGGTATGACATTGAATACATTAGTCATAAACCAGAGGAATTGATCAAGTGAGATAAAAATAAATGGTCATGGCAAGGAAGGGTCACGGCAAGGGTAGGGTCGCGGCAAGGTTAGGGTCGCAACACAAGACGAAACCACCATAAGGAACAACATGGTTAGCGCAAATATATGATTGATAAAAGAAATGATAAACACCAAAGAAAAATCGCACAAGGAGCTTACTTTGGCGCCATCAAGTCGACTGTGAAGAAGAGAGAAGAACTCGCAGGAAAACTTAGCAAGAGCGCACGCGCCCGGGAAGGAGAAGAGCTCACAGGAAATCAAGGTCTCCTTGCTGACCTTTCAGAAACTCCCGCGCACAAAAGCGTGCAGGTAGCAGTTGTTGACAACACCAACAGCAAGAAGAGGAACTCTTACGCAGGGAGAAGATCACACTCGTAGAGGAGATCGCTAGAGGAACTCACACACAGCAAGTGAACTCATGCAGGGAGGAGGAAACACACGAAGAAGATCGCGTGGGAAGGTGTTTCGGCGCTAGGGCTTGGGGAATAAGGGGTTTTCGCGAAGTTATTAGGTTGGTGGATCGGTCCACCAACCGAAATTTAATGTGATCGAACGGATCACCGTTCAATCTGAGAGCGCCCAGACCGATCAGGCTCCGGCCTGATCGGACTGGCCTGGTTCTGATCGGTCGTCGGGTGACCGATCAGGCAGGCTCCTGATCGATCGGCTGATCGATCAGGAAGCGAACACTAGGTTCATAGAGTTTTTCCGTGAGCCCCCTGATCGGTCTGTGGACCGATCACCACGGGGTGCCAGATCGGTCCGGGGACCGATCCAGGCCAACACAGACCGTTTAGACAAAATTTCGCCCAAGTCTCTGTGACCCCTCTGATCGGTCTGTGGACCGATCACCACAGGAGAGAGCCAGATCGGTCCGGTGACCGATCAGCCATACTCCTGATCGGTCCAGTGACCGATCAGGGTTCCTGATACTCCCTGATACGATCTGAAACTTTCAGTTTCAGACTTCCACACGATTTCTGAAGGGATCTGATGAAAGATATCGATCTTGGAAGTGATCCCTTGACTATAATTGATCCCTAAACAAGGATCAAAGGTCCTTATGGTTTGAACAAATCACTTTGCTCCACCCAAGTGGAGTCAAACTCAATCAACAATCATTCAATCAATTTCAACCAAGATTGTCCCAAATTCAAGTCTCCAATCAAGTTTCCTTGATTGGAATGTCCAAGTATGATTATGGAGCTAAATACACATATGTTATGCATTGGTTTTCCCCATACTTGGTTACCGAAGTGATTTTTATCTCGTCAACTTAATTTCTCAAGGGATGCATTGACATTTTGAGAAATTGAGTTGATCCTAGCCTCTCACCCCATTTCTAGCAAACAAAAACGTTTTGTTGAGCCTTATAGTTTGTGTGAGATGTCCCCAAAGTTACCCAATTATTTCCCAACAATTAGAACTAATCATGAAGGGTGTTGAATGCATTTTGAAACCTATGAAGCGCGACACATTTCCAACTCCCTTCTTAAGAAGCTAAACTCATTTTCGGGGAGTGGTTTAGTGAAAATGTCTGCTAAATTTGATTTGGACTCTACATATGAGAGTACAACATCTCCTCTAGCAACATGATCTCTAATGAAGTGGTGACGCACTTCAATATGTTTGGTCCTAGATGATGGACTGGATTCTTTGTTAGGTTAATTGTGCTAATGTTGTCACACAACACTTGCACACCTTTGTAACTCAATCCATAGTCCTCTAAAGTATGAATCATCCACAACAATTGTGATACGCTCTCTCCCATGGCGATATATTCTGCCTCGGTCGTGGAGAGAGCAACACAATGTTGCTTCCGACTTGACCAACTAACTAGAGATGATCCTAAAAATTGGCAACCCCCACTAGTGCTTTTTCGATCCAACTTACATCCAGCGTAGTCGGAATCGGTATAGCCAATTAGGTCAAATGATTCGGTACGGGGGTACCATAGACCGACACCAATTGTGCCCTTAAGGTATCTCAAAATTCGCTTAACAGCGATTAAGTGAGATTCCTTGGCACAAACATGGTACCTAGCGCACATACCCACAGCAAAAAGTATATCAGGTCGACTAGCTGTGAGGTATAGCAAACTACCTATCATGCTCCGATATTGAGTCAAATCAACGGGTTTACCACTCTCATCATTGTCTAATCTTGTGTTTGTAGCCATGGGAGTGGTTACCTCTTTTGAGTCACTCATATTGAATTTTCGAAGCATCTCTTGAGTATACTTCGATTGGTGCACATGGATCCCATCTCGGGTTTGTTTGATTTCAAGTCCAAGGAAGAAAGTCAACTCTCCCACTAGACTCATTTCAAATTCACTTTCCATGTGTCCAATGAACTCATTTAAATAGCCCTTGTTATTTGAGCCACAAATTATGTCATCGACATACACTTGGGCTACAAAAATATTGTCACCATCTCTACGTAGAAATAGTGTAGGGTCTATTTGGCCTCTTACAAAGCCTTTCTCAATTAGAAATGTTGACAACCGCTCATACCAAGCTCGGGGTGCTTGTTTAAGGCCATAAAGTGCCTTTTTGAGCTTGAACACGTGGTTTGGGAATTCGGTACTCTCAAACCCCGGAGGTTGTTCAACATAGACCTCTTCTCTAATTAAACCATTTAGAAAGGCCGATTTGACATCCATTTGATATAACTTGAAACTCCGATGTGCTGCAAATGCAAGCATCAATCGGATGGACTCCAATCGTGCCACGGGAGCATAGGTCTCATCATAATCAAGGCCTTCAACTTGACTATAGCTCTTAGCTACTAAGCATGCCTTGTTTCTTATGATTTCTCCCTTATGGTTCAATTTGTTTTTGAAGACCCATTTGGTTCCAATAATGGTGGTCTTCTTGGGTCTAGGAACTAAGTCCCAAACTTGACTTCTTTCGAATTGACCTAGTTCATCTTGCATTGCGATGATCCAATCGGGATCATTTAATGCTTCATCAATTTTCCTAGGTTCAATTTCGAAAATTAAAGCAACTTCATTAGCCTCATTCCGGAAGAATGATCTAGTCCTAACCCCATGATGGATATCTCCAACAATTTGGTCTTGGGGATGACTAGAGGCTAATCTTGTTTGCCTAGGTGTTGGTGGTGCTTCTTGAATGGTTTCACTAGACACAAGCTCAACCTCAGGATCCGGCTGATCAATGGGTTGTCTAGGCTCACCGTCATCGGATTCATCACCATCAACAACACTTGGAATTTCATTCAAACTTAGTCTCCTAAGTTCGAGTTGAACTCCTTCTACATTTTCTGATTGGTCATTTGCTCTTGGAATTTCTTCAAAAACCACATCAGAAGACTCTTCAACCAATCTAGATTTCTTATTGTAGACTCGATAGGCTTTGCTAACTAAGGAGTACCCGACTAGTATCCCTTCATTAGCCTTTATCGTGAACTTTCCAAGGTGGTCCTTGGTGTTTAGGATAAATACCTTACAACCAAACACCCTAAGATGTTTAACCGTAGGTGGTTTTCCAAACTAAAGTTCATGGGGAGTCTTTCCTAAGAACCTATGGATGAGGACTCGGTTTTGCACGTAGCAAGTCGTGTTTACAGCTTCGGCCCACAAGTAGCTCGGTAGTGAGTACTCGTTGAGCATGCTTCTCGCAGCCTCTTGTAAAACACGGTTCTTCCTCTCTACAACACCATTTTGTTGTGGTGTTCTAGGTGTGGAGAACTCATGTCTATACCCTCTATCTTGACAAAATTCTAAAAATCGTTGGTTTTGAAATTCACCTCCACGATCACTTCTTATTGTCTTAATTGTTGATGATTTTTCATTTTCAACCCTTCTACAAAAAGAAATGAAGACATCTAAGGTTTAATCCTTATATTTAAGAAAATAAGTCCATGTATATCTAGTAAAATCATCAATGATAACAAAGCAATATCTACTTCCATTCAAAGATATGATAGTGCTACAATCAAACAAATCCATATGAAGTAAATCCAAAGTGGTTGAAGTACTTACAACGCTTTTACCTTTATGTGCAGATTTTGTTTGCTTACCCATTTGACATGCATTACAAAGTTTGTCTTTTTCATACTTGATGCTTAGTAAGCCACGAACCAATCCCTTGTTGGCCAACTTCCGGATGTTCTTCATGTTAACATGTGCTAGCCTCCGGTGCCAAAGGGTGGACTCCTCTTCTTTCGACATGAGACACTTAGCAAAAGCATTAGTAGCATTTTTAAAGGAAACTTGATAAATATTATCTATTCTTGTTCCTACTAGTACCGTGTCCAAATTGTCATGTTGTCTAACTAGACATTGACTTCATTTGAAATCAATTATGTAACCCGCATCACACAATTGACTGACACTTAGGAGATTAATTGTCATCCCCTTGACTAGAAGGACATTTTTAATTCTAAGACATTCGAATATTTGAATGTCTCCTATTCCTATGACCTTAAGACTACCATTGTTACCAAATGAAACATTACCTCTACTTTTTCTTTGAAGTGTGGTAAACAATGATCTATCCCCGGTCATGTGTTTGGAGCATCCACTATCAACGAACCAAGTTGATAGATGCTCCCCCTCAATCATAACCTACACAATTCGAAAAATAGAAGTTTTAGGTACCCAAACCTTGGGACCTAAAGCACCTACTAGACAAGACTTAGGCACCCATGCCTTGACAACTTTCTTATGAACCTTGGGTGTTTTAAGTGGCCTAACACCAGTCCTAGACATTAAGGACACAAACGAAGGTTCTTTGGGTCGGTAACCAATACTGGCCCTATTGTAGACCGCCCTTTGAGCATTCAAGATCATGTCTAGGGTCTTTGAGCTTGTTGAGCATTTCTCAAGAATATTCTTGAGTCTCTCAATTTCACTCTTCAATGATTTGTTTTCATCCTCTAACAATTCATCATGCAAATCATCTACATCCTCAACCCTAGAGGATTTCAAATGTTCAACCTCAATTTTCAAAGATTTAATTTCATCCTCTAACATTTCAACATGTAAATCATCTATGTTCTCATCCCTAGATGATTTTAATTGTTCAACTTCTAATTGCAATGATTTAACCCTATTTTTTGACTTCTTCAATATATTGGTTAAACATGTAATTGCTCTATAACATTTTTCAAGTTCGAGAGAGGTTACCTCTTCATCATCCGAAGATGATGAAGCCGCGTTTGAGGAGTCGGAGGATTCATCACTGTTTTCTTCTCCAAGAGCCATGAGTGACACATACCTTGTGCTCTTCTCCTCCTCTTCATCCGATGAGCTTGAGGAGGACTCATCCCACGTGGTCTTCAAAGTCTTCTTCTTTTTCTTTGATTTCTCCTCTTTCTTCTTGGATTTCTCCTCATTCTTCTTTAGCTTTGGGCATTCACTCTTGAAGTGTCCTTTCCTGCCACACTCATAACACAAAGCATTAGACTTATCAACTTTAGCTTCACTAGGGTTACCTTTACCCTTGAAGCGTCGACCCCTTCTCATCATCCTTCTCACAAAATTTGTCATCTCGGAGGAAGAAGACCCGCTGCCATCTTCCTCGGATTCAGACTCAGATTCGAATGAGGAAGAAGATGAGGAGACTTCCTTCTCCTTCTTCTTCTTGTTGGATCGGTCCCCTGCAACTAAGGCAATCCCCTTTTCCTTGGGGCCTTTGTTAGCCATCTCATGTAATTCCATTTCACAAAATAGATCATCTAGTTTAACAATAGATAAATCCTTGGAAACTTTGTAGGCATCCACCATGGATGACCACAAAGCATTCCTTGGAAATGCTTTTAACACATACCTCACAAGGTCGCGATTTTCGACCTTTTCATCAATTGAGTGGAGACCATTCAATACCTCTTTGAATCTGCTGTGGAGCTCACTTACAGTCTCATTCTCCTTCATGGAGAGGTTTTGAAGTTGATTGAGGAATAAGTCCCTCTTGGCGATTCTTGAGTCTCGGGTTCCCTCATGGAGTTCGATGAGCTTGTTCCACAAGTCTTTTGCACTTGAAAATGGACCAACCTTGATGAGTTGGTCTTTATTCATGCCACATTGTAGGGTCACCACCACCTTCGCGTCGGCTTCACTCTTTCGGGTTTGTTCAGCCGACCAACGCCATGATTCGAGTTCCTTGCCTTCATCATCCTTTGGAGGGGTGAAACCCTCCTTCACAGCGAACCAAGTGTTGATGTCCATCTTTAGGTAGTACTCCATCTTCGATCTCCAATATTGGAAATCTGCTCCATCGAAGAAAGGAGGTCGGGTGGTGGAGAAGCCTTCTCTCAAAGCCATTCTTGATAGCTCTCGGTTGTTAATCCGCTTGTACAGAGCCCCAAGCTCTGATACCACTTGTTGGACCTTGGATGGCTAGAGAGGGGGGGTGAATGTAGCCAGACACCGAAACTTTGTGTTTTTGAAATTTCTGCGACTCAAAGATTAGTAGCACAGCGGAAGCTAAAGAAAACAGAGTGTGCAGAAATAAAACCTAGCTAAGCACAAATGCAAAACGCTAACAAGAGGATTTACAAGGTTCGGGGATAACTTGCCCCTACTCCTTGGCGTGCCCTTAAGGTGGGCGATCCCTTGATCGTCGGCAGATCAAGCCCCGGTGAACACCGGATAAAATGCAACCTCCTTCTCGGTGGAGTAACCTCTCCACAGCGTTTCAACAGAGATATAGTCTTAAGCACAATGAAACACAAGAAAGATCTTACTCAGCACTTAGAACAGACAAGAACACAAGCAAACTTCTCCCGAGCTCCACCCAGCGCAGATCTCACGCAAGAACACCCTTCTCCGTGTCTTCTTGCTGATGAACTCAAGCTCCTTGTTCCTTCTTTCAAGTGCCCAAGTAATCGATGGTTGCCTCTAAGATCACAGTTGCTTGCTCAAGATGATGGAAGTAATCGCACAAGCACAATGTGGAGAAAAACGATCGCGCAGCAAGAACTCAAGCCAGAAGTCTCTTCACTGAACTCTACTCTGCTCTTCTCCGCTACGCTCCTTTTGTTTCTCCACTGAACGTCAGGTGACACCATCTCCCTGCAGCCTCCAGCTGCTCACCTGCAACCACCAGTCTGCTGAGCTCTCCTGGACTCCCTGAGCTTCCCTCAGCCTAGCCCTAGTCAGCAGCTCCAACCAGCGCCAGCGCCCGTTGCAACCTGAGATGACAAATGGACAAACCTGCTCCAAGGAAAGGCCTCCTTTGACTCTCCCTTGAGTGTTTGAATCCATCCCTGTCACCTGCAGCTTAATCAGAGCATTAGCACAGCATATCAATCAGAAAATCAAGTATCAGATGTTAAGCGCAGAGAATCAGATAAGTTCAGACGCAATCAGAGCGTCTGACAATGCAATTTGAATTAAAGTGATCGGTCACCGGACCGATCAGAACTATCCCAGACCGATCAGGCTCCAGTCTGATCGGTCCGCAGTGAGAAACTTGGAATCGCAAGCTCGTGTTATCGGTCACCCTGACCGGTTACCATATCGGTCACCAAACCGATCCTGCAATCAGCTTGCCACAATCCCGCTCGGAATCCACTGGCTGATCGGTCACCAGACCGATCAGGCTGCTCCCAGACCGATCAGGCTCCAGCCTGATCGGTCAGGTTGAGAAACCTCGCGACAGTTGATCGTTCAGCTTGATCGGTCACAGTTTCTCCCTGATCGGTCACCAGACGATCAGGAGCCGATCAGTAGGTTTGCCAAAAACCTACTGGATGCTCCTTGATCGGTCACCGGACGATCAGGAGCAGATCAGCAGGGGAACTCAACCCACTTG
>JAGFNQ010002809.1:26101-51642 GCA_024364735.1 Boesenbergia rotunda
GTGAAAAGTCCTAACTTGAGAGGTAGGTGAAAAGTCCTAACTTGGAGGGTTAGGTGAAAAGTCCCAACGGGAAGGTTAGGTGAAAAATCCTGGCTTGGAGGGTCAGGTCCTAGCATGGAGGGCTAGGTTAGATGAAACCCTAGCTTGGAGGGCTAGGTTGGAGCCCCTGGATCGGTCTGGTGATCGATCAAGGAGGTTGGCACGGTACTCCTTCGTGGATCGGTCTGGTGACCGATCCAGCGATGACTGACCGATCTGGTGACCGATCAGGGAGTATGCGTTTCACTCACTGCACAGCTCCTGATCGGTCTGGTGACCGATCAGGAAGCTCACTAGAGGGGCTGTTAAGTTTAACCATACTCCCCCTCTACCCTAGGATCCCAAAACAACAAAGGTATGATTTGATTTATGAAAGCATATGAAAACATATGACAACGATAAGGCATGACAAAACAAGCATATGTATCATATGGACATGGTATTCATAAGCATGATCATAGCAATGCACAATATCAGAATGGTAGTCATATGAACAACTATATAAACCAACGATAAGCATAATATAGTAAAAACATCCAAAACAATCAGGCATAGCAGATGCAGCACATAGCATCTAAGTCAAGTCGAGCACAAATAAACATCAAAGTCAAGTCATCATCAATGCTCAGCGGGGTCATCGTCCTGCATGGGGTCATCCATCGTGTCGTCATCAGGAATAACAGGCCCCGGTGCAGCCCTGGCAGAGGGCGCACCTCCAGGAAGGGCAGACTGGTATGGATGACCAGCCGCCCATACGCGCCACTCCTCGATCCAGGACTGATGCTGGGTCAGCATCGCAGATTGATACGCCTCCTGACTGGCACGCAGATCAGAAATCTCGGATCAGAGCTCCGTCTGAAATGTTGTCTGCCCGAGCTCCAACAGGTGTAATCGATGGTCCATGGACTACTCGAGTTCCGCGATCTGCCATCGTAGATCGGGATATGGACTGTACTCATAGTTTGCTGCAGCGGGCGCCTCAAGATGTACAACCGGAGCTGCTGGTACCTATACGTGGTCCGCCCGTGGTAGCTCCCCTAGACCTTGTCCATCCTTCCATAAGACCCTGGCCCTGAGGTCTGACAGCTAGACCAGACTTGGCAAACGCACGTTTCCCAAGTCGACAGTCTTGTCGAACCATCGACACCATCCGGCCCTTGGATACATCGATACCAACTGACTGGAGCCAATCAGTGATAATGTGTCCATATGGCATGTAGACTGTGCGCCACCCGGGCTTGCTATATGCTATGATGGAAAAGATATGGCACGCCGTGAGATCATACTCCAGATGCCGATGCATCGCATAGAGTAGCAAACAATGATAAGAACGGATCTCACTGAGAGGTTTGGAAGTTATTGGCAGAATACAGTTTGTGATTATCTTGAAAAGAATATAATCATCAGGGGAAAAACGAAGAGCAGCAAAGGTCGGGAAGTCGGACACTAACTCATCGAGGCCAGCTGGCCTAGGATGTCGAAAGAAATACTCATAGATCAAGTCGGGAGTGACTCCCACAAATGGAGGCAGTAACGGGTCCGGGATCGCAGGATAGATAGAGTAAAAATTAGGCGATCGTCAACAACCAAGAAATTCTGAAAAGATTTTGTAGGTAAAGTTAAGGTTGGTTTTGGCTACCCGAGTTGTATACCCAAAACCCTCTTGTGGTCCTGGTTGCAAGTTGTTGTAGAATTCGGACACAAGATCAACATTTATGGTCTGCTCGAGAGAAAGGAAAAATTTGAGATTATAGAAATCAACCACCTCTTTAATAGAGGGGCAGTGCTCATATAAGAAAGTCCTATCAATCGATCTGCAAGGTAGAAGTTTAAAGGTTCTAGTTTGGAAGGTTTGTTCCAGGTATGCATTGGGAAAGCGAGAGCTTGAGGAAGGCTGAGGCCTTCGGGAGGGTGCGGATGAAGAAGGGGCTTTGCCCTTCGAGCTGCCTTCTACTGGTTCTTTCCCTTTGGATGACTTTCTAAAGGTTGGAAAGAATTGATCTTGACAACAATTGAATCAAATAAAGGGAATCATGACACAAATTAAAGGATCACAAAATCAATACGAGAATTGGTCAAGGTATAGAATAATCAAGGGTACATGAAGATTGATTAAGTGAGATGGGGTTTAATCAGTAAAATTGAAAGGTCATGGCAAGGAAGGGTCACGACACAATCATAGGGTCACAACATAATAGAAAAACATCAAAAGAAAGACCATGGTTAGCCCAAATACATAATCTATGAACTCAACTGTAAGAAAAACTAACCAAAAATGCTTACTTAGGTGCCATTGATGATTTGTGAAGAAGATCTTGAAGTCTGGAAGAAGAGCTCATGCAGGAAAAAGTTCTCGGCGCAAGAAAGGAGTGCAAGACCTTGAGTGAGAGAGAAACTTGCCGAAGACAAGGAAGAGCTCGCAGGACACTCAAGCTCGTACGCACACAGAAGCTCACTCGCACGAGGAACTCACGCACAAGGAAGAACACTCGCAGGGAGGAGGAAACACACGAAGAAGATCGCGTGGGAAGGTATTTCGGCGCTAGGGCTTGGGGAATAAGGGATTTTCGCGAAGTTATTAGGTTGGTAGATCGATCCACCAACCGAAATTTAATGTGATCGAACGGATCACCGTTCGATCTGGTAGCGCCCAGACCGATCAGGCGTCGGCCTGATCGGACTGGCCTGGTCCTGATCGGTCGGGTGACCGATCAGGCAGGCTCCTGATCGATCGGCCTGATCGATCAGGAAGTGAACAGTAGGTTTGAAGGGTATTCTGGAAGCCCCCCTGATCGGTCTGTGGACCGATCACCATAAGGTGCTAGATCGGTCCGGGGACCGATCCAGGCTAACACAGAATGTTTGGACACTTTTCCGTGAAGTGTTCTGTGGCCCTTCTGATCGGTCTGTGGACCGATCACCACAGGAGGGAGCCAGATCAGTCCGGGGACCGATCAGCCCTACTCCTGATCGGTCCAGTGACCGATCAGGGTTCCTGATATTGTCTGATACGATCTGAAACTTTCAGTTTCAGACTTCTCTTCGATTTCTGATAAGATCTGATGAAGATTATCGATCTTGGAAGTGATCCCTTGACTAAAATTGATCCCTAAACAAGGATCAAAGGTCCTTATGGTTTTGGTAAATCACTTTGCTCCACCTAAGTGGAGTCAAACTCAATCAACAATCATCCAAGCAAATTTAAACAAGTTTGTATCAATTTCAAGTTTCCTTGATTGGAATGTCCAAGTATGATCATGGAGCCAAATACACATGTGTTATGCATTGGTTTTCCCCATACTTGGTCACCGAAGTGATTTTTATCTCGTCAAGTTAATTTCTCAAGGGATGCATTGACATTTTGAGAAAATGAGTTGATCCTAACATCTCCCCCATTTCTAGCAAACAAAATCGTTTTGTTGAACCTTATAGTTTGTGTGAGATGTCCCCAAAGTTACCCAATTGTATCCCAACAATTAGAACTAATCATGAAGGATTTTAAATGCATTTCAATCCTATGAAGTGCGACACATTCCCAACTCCCTTCTTAAGAAGCTAAACTCATTTTCGGGGAGTGGTTTAGTGAAAATGTCCGCTAGATTCGATTTGGACTCTACATATGAGAGTACAACATCTCCTCTTGCAACATGATCCCTAATGAAGTGATGACGCACTTCAATATGTTTAGTCCTAGAGTGATGGACCGGATTCTTCGTTAGGTTAATTGTGCTTATGTTGTCATACAACACTTGTACACCCTTGTAACTTAATACATAGTCCTCTAAAGTATGAATCATCCACAACAATTGCGATATGCTCTCTCCCATAACAATATATTCTGCCTCGGTCGTGGAGAGAGCAACACAATGTTGCTTCCGACTTGACCAACTAACTAGAGATGATCTTAAAAATTGGCAACCCACACTAGTGCTTTTCCGATCCAACTTACATCCTGCGTAGTCGGAATCGGTATAGCCAATCAGATCAAATGATTCGGTATGAGGGTACCATAGACCAACACTAATTGTGCCCTTAAGATATCTCAAAATTCTCTTGACAGCAATTAAGTGAGATTCCTTGGCACAAACTTGATATCTAGCGCACATACCCATAGCGAAAAGTATATCAGGTCGACTGGCTGTGAGGTATAGCAGACTACCTATCATGCTCCGATATTGAGTCAAATCTACAGGTTTACCACTCTCATCACTGTCTAATCTTGTGTTTGTAGCCAAGGGAGTGGTTACTTCCTTTGAATCACTCATATTAAATTTTCGAAGCATTTCTTGAGTATACTTTGATTGGTGCACATGGATCCCATCTCGGGTTTGTTTGATTTCAAGTCCAAGGAAGAAAGTCAACTCTCCCACTAGACTCATTTCAAATTCGCTCTCCATGTATCCAATGAACTCATTTAAATAGCCCTTGTTGTTTGAGCCACAAATTATGTCATCGACATATACTTGGGCTACAAATATATTGTCACCATCTCTCCGTAGAAATAGTGTAGGGTCTATTTGGCCTCTAACAAAGCCTTTTTCAATTAAAAATATTGACAACCGCTCATACCAAGCTCGGGGTGCTTGTTTAAGGCCGTAGAGTGCCTTTTTGAGCTTAAACGCGTGGTTTGGGAATTCGGTACTCTCAAACCCCGGAGATTGTTCAACATAAACCTTTTCTCTAATTAAACCATTTAGGAAGACCGATTTGACGTCCATTTGATATAGCTTGAAACCACGATGCGCTGCAAATGCATGCATCAATCGGATGGACTCTAATTGTGCCACGGGAGCATAGGTCTCATCATAATCAAGGTCTTCAACTTGACTGTAGCCCTTGGCTACTAAGCGTGCCTTGTTTCTTATGATTTCTCCCTTATGGTTCAACTTGTTTTTGAAGACCCATTTAGTTCCAATAATGGTGGTCTTCTTAGGTCTAGGGACTAAGTTCCAAACTTGACTTCTTTCGAATTGACCTAGTTCATTTTGCATAGCAATGATCCAATCGAGATCATTTAATGCTTCATCAATTTTTCTAGGTTCAATTTCGGAAGTTAGGGCAACTTCATTAGCCTCATTCCTGAAGAATGATCTAGTCCTAACCCCATGATGGATGTCTCCAACAATTTGGTCTTGGGGATGACTAGAGGCTAATCTAGTTGGCCTAGGTGTTGGTGGTGCTTCTTGAATGGTTTCACTAGACACCAGCTCAGCCTCAGGATCCGGCTGATCTATGTGTTGTCTAGGCTCACCGTCATCGGACTCATCACCATCGACAACACTTGGAATTTCATTCAAACTTAGCCTCCTAAGTTCCAGTTGAACTCCTTCTACATTTTCTGATTGGTCATTTGCTTTTGGAATTTCTTCAAAAACCACATCAGAAGACTCTTCAACCAATCTAGATTTCTTGTGTAGACTCGGTAGGCTTTGCTAACGAGGGAGTACCCGACCAGTATCCTTTCATCAGCCTTTGCCGTGAACTTTCCAAGGTGGTCCTTGATGTTTAGGATAAACACCTTACAACCAAACACCCTAAGATGTTTAACCGTTGGTGGTTTTCCAAACCAAAGTTCATGGGGAGTCTTTCCTAAGAACCTATGGATGAGGACTCGGTTTTGCACGTAGCAAGCTGTATTTACAGCTTCGGCCCATAAGTAACTCGGTAGTGAGTACTCATTGAGCATGCTTCGTGCAGCCTCTTGTAGAACACGGTTCTTCCTCTCTACAACACCATTTTGTTGTAGAATTCTAGGAGTAGAGAACTCATGTCTATACCCTCTTTCTTGACAAAACTCTAAAAATCGTTGGTTTTGAAATTCACCTCCATGATCACTTCTAATTGTCTTAATAGTTGATGATTTTTCATTTTCAATTCTTCTAAAAAAGAAATGAAGACATCTAAGGTTTGATCCTTATATTTAAGAAAATAAGTCCATGTATATCTAGTAAAATCATCAATGATAACAAAGCAATATCTACTTCCATTCAAAGATATGATAGTGCTACAATCAAATAGATCCATGTGAAGTAAATCTAAAGCGGTAGATGTACTTACAGCGCTTTTACCTTTATGTGCAGATTTTGTTTGCTTACCTATTTGACATGCATCACAAAGTTTGTCTTGTTCATACTTGATGCTTGGTAAGCCACGAACTAGTCCATTGTTGGCCAATTTTCGGATATTCTTCATGTTCACATGTGCTAGCCTCCGGTGCCAAAGGGTGGACTCCTCTTCTTTTGATATGAGACACTTAGCAAAAGCATTAATAGCACTTTTAAAGGAAACTTGGTAAATGTTATCTACTCTAGTTGCTACTAGTACTGTGTCAACATTGTCATGGTGTCTAACTAGACATTGACTTGATTGAAAATCAATTGTGTAACCCGCATCACACAATTGACTAACACTTAGGAGATTAAATGTCATCCACTTGACTAGAAGGACATTCTTAATTCTAAGACATTCGGATATTTGAATGTCTCCTATTCGTATGACCTTAAGACTACCATTGTTACCAAATGAAACATTACTTCTACTTTTTCTTTGAAGTGTGGTAAACAATGATCTATCCCCGGTCATGTGTTTGGAGCATCCACTATCAACGAACCAAGTTGATAGATGCTCCCCCTCAATCATAACCTACACAATTCGAAAAATAGAAGTTTTAGGTACCCAAACCTTGGGACCTAAAGCACCTACTAGACAAGACTTAGGCACCCATGCCTTGACAACTTTCTTTTGAACTTTGGGTGTCTTAAGTGACCTAACACCATCCTAGACATTAAGGACACAAATAAAGGTTCTTTGGGTCGGTAACCAATACCAGCCCTATTGTAGACTGCCCTTTGGGCATTCAAGATCATGTCTAGGGTCTTTGAGCTAGTTGAGAACTTCTCAAGAATATTCTTGAGTCTCTCAACTTCGCTCTTTAAGGATTTATTTTCATCCTCTAACAATTCAACATGCAAATCATCTACATCCTCAACCCTAGAGGATTTCAAATGTTCAATCTCAATTTTCAAAGATTTAATCTCATCCTCTAACATTTCAACATGCAAATCATCTATGTTCTCATCCCTAGATGACTTCAATTGTTCAACCTCTAATTGCAATGATTTAACCTTATTTTTTGACTTCTTCAACATATTGGTTAAACATGCAATTGCTCTATAACATTTTTCAAGTTCGGGAGAGGTTACCTCTTCATCATCCGAAGATGATGAAGCCGCGTTTGAGGAGTCAGAGGATTCATCACTGTTTTCTTCTCCAAGAGCCATGAGTGCCACATGTCATGTGCTCTTCTCCTCCTCTTCATCGGATGAGCTTAAGGAGGATTCATCCCAAGAGGCCTTCAAGGTCTTCTTCTTCTTCTTTGATTTCTCCTCTTTCTTCTTGGATTTCTCCTCCTTCTTCTTTAGCTTTGGGCATTCACTCTTGAAGTGCCCTTTGCTGCCACACTCATAACAAGAAGCATTAGACTTATCAACTTTAGCTTCACTAGGGTTACCTTTACTCTTGAAGCGTCGACCCCTTCTCATCATCCTTCTAACGAAATTGGCCATCTCGGAGGAAGAAGAGCCGCTGCCATCTTCCTCGGATTTGGACTCGGATTCGGAAGAGGATGAAGATGAAGAGACTTCCTTCTCTTTCTTCTTCTCCTTCTTCTTCTTATTGGATCGTTCCCCTGCAACTAAGGCAATCCCCTTCTCCTTGGGGCCTTTGTTAGCCATTTCATGCAATTCCATCTCACAAAACAAATCATCTAATTTGACAATTGATAGGTTCTTGGAGACTTTGTAGGCATCCACCATGGATGACCACAGAGCATTCCTTGGAAATGCTTTTAACACATACCTCTCAAGGTCGCGATTTTTGACCTTTTCATCAATAGAATGAAGCCCGTTGAGGACTTCCTTGAACCGGCTATGAAGTTCACTTACAATTTCATTTTCCTTCATAGAGAGGTTTTGGAGTTGGTTGAGGAATAAATCCCTCTTGGCGATTCTTGAATCTCGGGTGCCCTCGTGGTGTTCTATAAGCTTGTTCCACAAGTCTTTTGCAATTGAAAATGGACCAACCATGATGAGTTGGTCTTTGTTCATGCCACATTGTAGGGTCACCACCGCCTTCACGTCGGCTTCACTCTTCCGGGTTTGTTCAGCCGACCAACGCCATGATTCGAGTTCTTTGCCTTCATCATCCTTTGGAGGGGGAAACCCCTCCTTCACAGCGAACCAAGTGTTGATGTCCATCTTTAGGTAGTACTCCATCTTCGATCTCCAATATTGAAAATCTACTCCATCGAAGAAGGGTGGACGGGTGGTGGAAAAACCTTCTCTTAAAGCCATTGTTGATAGCTCTCGGTTGTTAATCCGCTTGTACAGAACCCCAAGCTCTGATACCACTTGTTGGACCTTGGATGACTAGAGAGGGGGGGGGGTGAATGTAGCCAGACACCGAAACTTTGTGTTTTTGAAATTTCTGCGACTCAAAGATTAGTAGCACAGCGGAAGCTAAAGAAAACAGAGTGTGCAGAAATAAAACCTAGCTAAGCACAAATGCAAAACGCTAGCAAGAGGATTTACAAGGTTCGGGGATAACTTGCCCCTACTCCTTGGCGTGCCCTTAAGGTGGGCGATCCCTTGATCGTCGGCAGACCAAGCCCCGGTGAACACCGGATAAAATGCAACCTCCTTCTCGGTGGAGTAATCTCTCCACAACGTTTCAACAGAGATATAGTCTTAAGCACAATTAAACACAAGAAAGATCTTACTCAGCACTTAGAATAGACAAGAACACAAGCAAGCTTCTCCCGAGCTCCACCCAGTGCAGATCTCACGCAAGAACACCCTTCTCCGTGTCTTCTCACTGATGAACTCAAGCTCCTTGTTCCTTCTTTCAAGTGCCCAAGTAATCGATGGTTGCCTCTAAGATCACAGTTGCTTGCTCATGATGATGGAAGTAATCGCACAAGCACAATGTGGAGAAAAACGATCGCGCAGCAAGAACTCAAGCCAGAAGTCTCTTCACAGAACTCTACTCTGCTCTTCTTCGCTACGCTCCTTTTGTTTCTCCACTGAACGTCAGGTGACACTATCTCCCTGTAGCCTCCAGCTACTCACCTGCAACACCAGCCTGCTGAGCTCTCCTGGACTCCCTGAGCTTCCCTCAGCCTAGCCCCAGTCAGCAGCTCCAGCCAGCGCCAGCACCCGTTGCAACCTGAGATAGTAAATGGACAAACCTGCTCCAAGGTAAGGCCTCTTTTGACTCTCCCTTGAGTGTTTGAATCCATCCCTGTCACCTGCAGCTTAATCAGAGCATTAGCACAGCATATCAATCAGAAAATCAAGTATCAGATGTTAAGCGTAGAGAATCAGATACGTTCAGACGCGATCAAAGCGTCTGACAATGCAATTTGAATTAAAGTGATCGGTCACCGGACCGATCAGAACTATCCCGGACCGATCAGAACTATCCCAGACCGATCAGGCTCCAGCCTGATCGGTTCGCAGTGAGAAACTTGGAATCGCAAGCTCGTATGATCGGTTACCCTGACCGGTCACCAGATCGGTCACCAAACCGATCCTGCAATCAGCTTGCCTAAATCCCGCTCGGAATCCACTGGCTGATCGGTCACCAGACCGATCAGGCTGCTCCCAGACCGATCAGGCTCCAGCCTGATCGGTCAGGTTGAGAAACCTCGCGACAGTTGATCATTCAGCTTGATCGGTCACAGTTTCTCCCTGATCGGTCACCAGACCGATCAAGAGCCGATCAGTAGGTTTGCCAAAAACCTACTGGATGCTCCCTGATCGGTCACCGGACCGATCAGGAGCAGATCAGCAGGGGAACTCAACCCACTTGTGAGCTCCCTGATCGGTCACCAGACCGATCAGGAGCTGTACAGTGAGTGAAACGCATACTCCCTGATCGGTCACCAGATCGGTCAGTCATCGCTGGATCGGTTACCAGACCGATCCACGAAGGAGTACCGTGCCAACCTCCCTGATCGATCACCAGACCGATCCAGGGGCTCCAACCTAGCCCTCCAAGCTAGGGTTTCATCCAACCTAGCCCTCCAAGCTAGGGTTTCATCCAACCTAGCCCTCCAAGCTAGGACCTGACCCTCCAAGCCAGGATTTTCCACCTAACCCTCCAGTTGGGACTTTTCACCTAACCCTCCAAGTTAGGACTTTTCACCTAGCCCTCCAAGCTAGGACTTTTCACCCAACCTTCCGAGTTAGGACTTTTTCACACCTAGCCCTCCAAGCTAGGATTTTTCACCTAACCCTCTAAGTTGGGACTTTTCACCTAACCCTCCAAGGTAGGACTTTTCACTTAGCCCTTCATGCTAGGACTTTTCACCCAACCTTCCGAGTTAGGACTTTTCCACACCTAGCCCTCCAAGCTAGGATTTTCCACACCTAACCCTCCAGGTTAGGATTTCTCCACACCTAGCCCTCCAAGCTAGGATTTTATCAAACCTAGTCCCACTAGGCATGCCTAGTCCACGACCAGGACTTAAACCCAATCATAATCATAATCATCAACCTAAACTAAAATCGATGTCAACACCAAAATAATAATCAGGGTCAGACTGCATCAACAGGGGGGACACACTGCATTTGTCTATCCGACTGCACTTCAAAGCCACCAACAATGAAGCTGAGTATGAGGCAATTTTGGCAGGATTACAGGCGGCCCGACATATGGGCGCTCGACGAATCACAATTTATTCGGACTCGCAGTTAGTGGCTCAACAAGTAGCAGGCAGTTTTGAAGTCAAATGCGAGCGATTGCAAAGGTATGTAGCTTTATACAAACAGCTGAAAACCACTTTCTCGGAGGTAGTCTTGCAGAAGATTTCCCGGTCAGATAATATATGGGCCGATGAGCTAGCTATGTTAGCCAGTTCGATATCTACCTGGCGGTTGGAGGGGCCTAGTGTGACGGAAACCATGGTGGCCCACATCGAAGGAGAACTAGGGACAGACGAACCCGTGGACTGGAGGAATCCTTATATAGCTTTCCTCAGGGGCGGATCCCTGCCGAGTGGGGGCCCAGAGAGTCGGTTGTTTCGCCGACGGGTAGAGAGGTTCACATTGGTCGGGGATCAGTTATACAAGAGAGCCTATGCCAGAGCCCTCCTTAAATGTGTGGGGCCGGAGGAAACTGGCTACATAATGCGAGAAGTGCACGAGGGCATATGCGGAAGCCATATTGGAGGGAGATCCCTGGCCCGCAAGATCCTTTTGGCGGGGTATTTTTAGCCTACCTTGCAGGCTGACTCGCTCTCCTTTGTGGCTAGATGCAAGGCCTGTCAGAGGCATCAACACATCTCTCATCACCCAACGGAGCCAATGAGAGTTTCTACTGTGTCGTGTTCGTTCGACCAATGGGGAATGGACATTGTGGGACCTTTCCCCATTGGACCCCAGCAGAAGAAATTCCTCCTGGTCCTTGTCAATTACTTCTCTAAATGGGTAGAAGCTGAACCGCTGGCCAACATCACAGAGGGAGTGGTAATGAAGGTTTTATGGAAAGATATTGTGTGCAGGTACGACATCCCTCATAAGCTGGTGTCGGACAATGGTAAGCAATTCTCCGGGCGAAGGTTGAAAGAATGGTGTAAGGGGATAGGCATTTAGCAAGCCTTCACCTCCGTCGCCTACCCGCAAAGTAATGGACAAGCGGAGGTGGTCAATCGGGAAATTATCCGGGGGCTCAAGGTAAAGCTGGACCATGTTGGGGATAGTTGGGTCGAAGAACTTCCCAACATCTTATGGGCCTATCGGACTACCCCAAAAGAAGGAACCGGTGAGAGCCCTTTCCGATTAGTCTACGGGGCAGAGGCCGTTATTCCAGTGGAGGTAGGAGAGGAGTCTCCGCGACGGCGGCATTATCGCAAGGAAGACAACGACCAAGAGCGGTTGATTGATCTGGACTTTATCTTAGAGGTACGAGACAAGGTCGCAACAAGGCTAGAAGCCTATCGCCGAAGAATGCAGCTGACCTACAATCGTAGGGTAATCACCCGCAGCTTCGGGGTGGGTGATCAAGTCTGGAAGAGAATCAAACCAGTGGGGGATCCCGGGAAACTAGAACCACAGTGGGATGACCCTTACGTCGTCATCAGAAAACTTACAGGAGGTAGCTATTATTTGGAAGACAGTGAAGGCAGAAGATTAAAAAGGCCCTGGCATGCGAGGCATCTTCGCCCCTACTGTACTTCATGAGGTGTCAGGGGATGCATTTTTCATCATTGTACGTGTCCAATGTCCCATTGTCTTGCAGTATCATTAATAAAAGAGAGGCGTTATGTGCCATGAGAGAAAGGTTAAGGCTCCGTTCTTTATCAAAACCCTACAGCCTCTCGGCGTGTAGGCTTGGCCTCGGAGCTACATACGCCCGGCCAAGAGCTGATTAAAACCCTATAACCTCTTGGCGTGTAGGCTTGGCCTCGAAGCTGCACACGCCCGGCCAAGAGCTGATTAAAACCCTACAGCCTCTCGGTGTGTAGGCTTGGCCTCGGAGCTGCACACGCCCGACCAAGAGCTGATTAAAACCCTACAGCTCTCGGCGTGTAGGCTTGGCCTCGGAGCTGCACATGCCAGGCCAAGAGCTGATTAAAACCCTACAGCCTCTCGGCGTGTAGGCTTGGCCTCGGAGCTGCACACGCCTGGCCAAGAGCTGATCAAAAGCCTACAGCCTCTCGACGTGTAGGCTTGGTCTCGGAGCTGCACATGCCCGACCAAGAGGTGATTAAAACCCTACAGCCTCTCGGTGTGTAGGCTTGGCCTCGGAGCTGCACATGCCCGGCCAAGAGCTGATTAAAACCCTAAAACCTCTCGGCGTGTAGGCTTGGCCTCGGAGCTGCACACGCCCGACCAAGAGTGTTGATGCAGTCTGACCCTGATTGTTGTTTTGGTGTTGACATCGATTTTAGTTTAGGTGAATGATTATGATTAAGTCCTGATCGGGGATTAGCCATGGTATAAAAAATCCTAGCTTGGAGGGCTAGGTGTTGGAAAACCCTAACCTGGAGGGTTAGGTGTGGAAAATCCTAGTTTGGAGGGCTAGGTGTTGAAAAGTCCTAATTCGGAAGGGTTGGGTGAAAATTCCTAGCTTAGAGGGCTAGGTGAAAAGTCCTAACTTGGAGGGTTAGGTGAAAAGTCCCAACTTGGAGGGTTAGGTGAAAAATTCCTGGCTTGGAGGGTCAGGTTCCTAGCTTAGAGGGCTAGGTCTGGAAAAGTCTAATTCGGAAGGGTTGGGTGAAAAGTCCTAGCTTGGAGGGCTAGGTGAAAAGTCCTAACTTGGAGGGTTAGGTGAAAAGTCCCAACTTGGAGGGTTAGGTGAAAAATTCTGGCTTGGAGGGTCAGGTCCTAGCTTGGAGGGCTAGGTTGGATGAAACCATCTCCTAGCTTGGAGGGCTAGGGTGGAGACCCTGGATCGGTCTGGTGACCGATCAGGGATGTTGGCACGCTGCTCCTTCGTGGATCGGTCTGGTGACCGATCCAGCGATGACTGATCGGTCTGGTGATCGATCAGGGAGCACACAGTGAGGTTGGGAACCTACTGTGCGGCTCCTGATCGGTCTGGTGACCGATCAGGGAGCAGGCCGTTGCCTCACTGCTTGGCTCCTGATCGGTCCGGTGACCGATCAGGGAGCAGGCCGTGTCCTCACTGCTTAGCTCCTGATCGGTCTGGTGACCGATAAGGGAGCACACAGTGAGTTGAGTTCCCCCGCTGATCAGTTCCTGAACGGTCTGGTGACCGATCAAAGACCTAGGATCTGATTTCCGCAGTTACTGTTCACTCAGACGTGGACCGATCAGGCTTGAGCCTGATCGGACAGGGAGCTACCTGATCGGTCTGGTGACCGATCAGGCTTCACTCTGATCGGTCTGGTGACCGATCAGGCTTGTGTCGCCGCGAGAGCTGGGGAGTCCCAGCAAGCGGTGGATCGGTCTGGTGACCGACCCACGAGCCCTGGATCGGTCTGGTGACCGATCACTTTAATTCAAATTGCACTGTCAGACGCTCTGATCGCGTCTGACCGTATCCGATTCTCTGCATTTGATCCCTGATACTTGATTTACTGAGTGATATGCTGTGCTAATGCTCTGATTAAGCTGCAGGTGACAGGGAAGGATTCAAACACTCAAGGAGAGTCAATGGAGGCCTTTCCTTGGAGCAGGTTTGTCCGTTTTCCATCTCAGGTTGCAACGGACGCTGGCGCTGGCTGGAGCTGCTGACTGGGGCTGGTCTGAGGGAAGCTCAGGGAGTCCAGAAGAGCTCAGTGGTGGCTGGTGGTTGCAGGAGAGCAGCTGGAGGCTGCAGTGAGATGTTGACCTGGCGCTAGTGGAGAGTGGATAAGCAGCGTGGTGGAGAAGAGCAGAGAAGAACTTTGGTTGCCTTGGTTTTCTGCTGCGATTTCTTGCTGCGTGCTTGTGCTCTTGGCTGATCATCCTCTCTTGAGAAAGCTACTGTGATCTTTGAAGCAACCATCCCTTGCTTGAGCACTTGGAGGAAGGAACAAGAGGCTTTGAGTCCAACAGCGAGAAGACACGAAGAAAGGGGTTCTTGCGTGAGATCGTCGCTGGGTGGAGCTCGGAAGAAGCTTGCTGTGTTCTTGTCTGTGCTAAGTGCTAAGTAAGATCTTTCTTGTGTTTCATTGTGCTTAAAACTATATCTTTGATTGAAACGCTGTGGAGAGGTTACTCCACCGAGAAGGAGGTTGCTTTCTATCCGGATCTTCCGGGGCTTGATCTGCCGACGATCAAGGGATCGCCCACCTTAAGGGCACGCCAAGGAGTAGGGGCAAGTTATCCCCGAACCTTGTAAATCCTCTTGTTAGCGTTCTTGTGTTTGCTCATAGTTTAGGGTTTAGTTTTCTGCATATTCTGTTTTTACTACTTCCGCTGTGCTACTAAAAGTTTGAGTGCAGAAATTTGAAAAGCACAAAGTCCAAGTGTTTGGCTATATTCACCCCCCCTCTCTAGCCATCCGAGTTCCAACAAGTGGTATCAGAGCTTGGGGCTCTGTACAAGCGGATTAACAACCGAGAGCTATCATCCATGGCTTTGAGAGAAGGTTTTTCCACCACCCGACCTCCCTTCTTCGATGGCGCAGATTTCCAATATTGGAGATCGAAGATGGAGTATTACTTGAAGATGGACATCAATACTTGGTTCGCGGTGAAGGAGGGTTTTACCCCTCCAAAGGATGATGAAGGCAAAGAACTTGAATCGTGGCGGTGGACGGCTGAACAAACTCGAAAGAGTGAAGCCGATGCAAAGGCGGTGGTCACTCTACAATGCGGCATGAACAAAGACCAACTCATCAAGGTTGGTCCATTCACAAGTGCAAAAGACTTGTGGAACAAGCTCATCGAACTTCACGAGGGCACCCGAGATTCAAGAATCGCCAAGAGGGACCTTGTTCCTCAACCAACTTCAAAATCTCTCCATGAAGGAGAATGAAACGGTAAGTGAGCTACATAGCCGGTTCAAGGAAGTCCTCAACGGGCTTCATTCTATTGATGAAAAGGTCGAGAACCGCGACCTTGTGAGGTATGTGCTAAAAGCATTTCCAAGGAATGCTTTGTGGTCATCCATGGTGGATGCCTACAAAGTTTCCAAGGATTTATCAATTGTTAAACTAGATGATCTATTTTGTGAAATGGAATTGCATGAAATGGCTAACAAAGGCCCCAAGGAGAAGGGGATTGCCTTAGTTGCAGGGGAACGATCCAACAAGAAGAAGAAGGAGAAGAAGAAGGAGAAGGAAGTCTCTTCATCTTCATCCTCTTCCGAATCCGAGTCCGATTCCGAGGAAGATGGCAGCGGGTCTTCTTCCTCCGAGATGGCAAATTTTGTGAGAAGAATGATGAGAAGGGGTCGACGCTTCAAGGGTAAAGGTAACCCTAGTGAAGTTAAGGTTGATAAGACTAACGTTTCTTGTTTTGAGTGTGGTAGGAAAGGGCACTTCAAGAGTGAATGCCCAAAGCTAAAGAAGAAGGAGGAGAAATCCAAAAAGAAAGAGGAGAAATCAAAGAAGAAGAAGAAGGCCTTGAAGGCCACTTGGGATGAATCCTCCTCAAGTTCATCCGATGAAGAAAACGAGGAGAAGAGCACACGGCACGTGGCACTCATGGCTTTTGGAGAAGAAAGCAGTGATGAATCCTCCGACTCCTCAAACGCGGCTTCATCATCTTCGGATGATGAAGAGGTAACCTCTCCCGAACTTGAAAAATGTTATAGAGCAATTGCATGTTTAACCAATATGTTGAAGAAGTCAAAAAATAAGGTTAAATCATTGCAATTAGAAATTGAACAATTGATTTCATCTAGGGATGAGAACATAGATGATTTACATGTTGAAATGTTAGAGGATGAAATTAAATCATTGAAAATTGAGATTGAACATTTGAAATCCTCTAGGGTTGAGGATGTTGATGATTTGCATGATGAATTGTTAGAGGAAGAAAACAAATCATTAAAGAGTGAAGTTGAGAGACTCAAGAATATTCTTGAGAAGTTCTCAACAAGCTCAAAAACCCTAGACATGATTTTGAATGCCCAAAGGGCAGTCTACAATAGGGCCGGTATTGGTTATCGACCCAAAGAACCTTCATTTGTGTCATTGATGTCTAGGACTGATATGAGACAATCTAAGACACCCAAGGTTCAAAAGAAAGTTGTCAAGGCATGGGTGCCTAAGACTTGTTTAGTAGGTGCTTTAGGTCCCAAGGTTTGGGTACCTAAAACTTCTATTTTTCGAATTGTGTAGGTTATGATTGAGGGGGAGCATCTATCAACTTGGTTCGTTGATAGTGGGTGCTCCAAACACATGACCGGGGATAGATCATTGTTTACTACCCTTCAAAAGAAAAGTAGAGGTAATGTTTCATTTGGTAACAATGGTAGTCTTAAGGTCATAGGAATAGGAGACATTCAAATATCCGAATGTCTTAGAATCTCAAATGTCCTTCTAGTCAAGGGGATGACATTTAATCTCCTAAGTGTCAGTCAATTGTGTGACACGGGTTACACAATTGATTTTCAACCAAGTCAATGTCTAGTTAGACAACATGACACCTTGGACACGGTACTAGTAGGAACAAGAGTAGACAATATTTATCAAGTTTCATTTAAAAGTGCTACTAATGCTTTTGCTAAGTGTCTCATGTCAAAAGAAGAAGAGTCCACCCTTTGGCACCGGAGGCTAGCACATGTTAACATGAAGAACATCCGGAAGTTGGCCAACAAGGGATTAGTTCGTGGCTTACCAAGCATCAAGTATGAAAAGACAAACTTTGTGATGCATGTCAAATGGGTAAGCAAACAAAATCTGCACATAAAGGTAAAAGCGTTGTAAGTACATCTACCGCTTTAGATTTACTTCACATGGATCTATTTGATTGTAGTACTATCATATCTTTGAATGGAAGTAGATATTGCTTTGTTATCATTGATGATTTTACTAGATATACATGGACTTATTTTCTTAAATATAAGGACCAAACCTTAGATATTTTCATTTCTTTTTGTAGAAGGGTTGAAAATGAAAAATTATCAACTATTAAGACAATTAGAAGTGATCATGGAGGTGAATTTCAAAACCAACGATTTTTAGAATTTTGTCAAGATAGAGGGTATAGACATGAGTTCTCCACTCCTAGAACACCACAACAAAATGGTGTTGTAGAGAGGAAGAATCGTGTTCTACAAGAAGCTGCACGAAGCATGCTTAATGAGTACTCACTACCGAGTTACTTATGGGCCGAAGCTGTAAATACAGCTTGCTATGTGCAAAACCGAGTCCTCATCTATAGGTTCTTAGGAAAGACTCCCCATGAACTTTGGTTTGGAAAACCACCTACGGTTAAACACCTTAGGGTGTTTGGTTGTAAGGTGTTCATCCTAAACACCAAGGATCACCTTGAAAGGTTTACGGCAAAGGCTGATGAAGGGATACTAGTCGGGTATTCCCTAGTTAGCAAAGCCTACCGAGTCTACAATAAGAAATCTAGATTGTTTGAAGAATCTTCTGATGTTGTCTTTGAAGAAATTCCAAAAGTCAATGGACAACCAGAAGATGGGGTTCAACTCGAACTCAGGAGACTAAGTTTGAATGAAACTCCAAATGTTGTTGATGGTGATGGTCTGATGACGGTGAGCCTAGACAACCCATTGATCAGCCGGATCCTAAGGCTGAGCTTGTGTCTAGTAAACCCATTCAAGAAGCACCACCAACACCTAGGCAAACTAGATTAGCCTCTAGTCATCCCCAAGACCAAATTGTTGGAGACATCCATCATGGGGTTAGAACTAGATCATTCTTTAGGAATGAGGCTAATGAAGTTGCCTTAATTTTCGAAATTGAACCTAGAAAAATTGATGAAGCATTAAATGATCCCGATTGGATCATTGCAATGCAAGATGAACTAGGTCAATTCGAAAGAAGTCAAGTTTGGGACTTAGTCCCTAGACCTAAGAAGACCACCATCATTGGAACCAAATGGGTCTTCAAAAATAAGTTGAACCATAAGGGAGAAATCATAAGAAACAAGGCACGCTTAGTAGCCAAGGGCTATAGTCAAGTTGAAGGCCTTGATTATGATGAGACCTATGCTCCCGTGGCACGATTAGAATCCATTCGATTGATGCTGCATTTGCAGCACATCGTGGCTTCAAGCTATACAAATGGATGTCAAATCGGCCTTTCTAAATGGTTTAATAGAGAAGAGGTCTATGTCGAACAACCTCCGGGGTTTGAGAGTTCCGAATTTCCAAACCACGTGTTCAAGCTCAAAAAGGCACTTTATGGCCTTAAACAAGCACCCCGAGCTTGGTATGAGCGGTTGTCGACATTCCTAATTGAGAAGGGCTTCGTTAGAGGCCAAATAGACCCTACACTATTTCTACGTAGAGATGGTGACAATATTTTTGTAGCCCAAGTATATGTCGATGACATAATTTGTGGCTCAAATAACAAGGGCTATTTAAATGAGTTCATTGGACACATGGAAAGTGAATTTGAAATGAGTCTAGTGGGAGAGCTGACTTTCTTCCTTGGACTTGAAATCAAACAAACCCGAGATGGGATCCATGTGCACCAATCGAAGTATACTCAAGAAATGCTCCGTAAATTCAATATGAGTGATTCGAAAGAGGTGACCACTCCCATGGCTACAAACACAAGACTAGATAATGATGAGAGTGGTAAACCCGTTGATTTGACTCAATATCGGAGCATGATAGGTAGTTTGCTATACCTCACAGCTAGTCGACCTGATATTCTTTTCGCTGTGGGTATGTGCGCTAGGTATCAAGTTTGTGCCAAGGAATCTCATTTAATCGCTGTTAAGAGAATTTTGAGATATCTTAAAGGCACAATTGGAGTCGGTCTTTGGTACCCCCGTACCGAATCATTTGATTTAATTGGCTATACCGATTCCGACTACGCTGGATGTAAGTTGGATCGGAAAAGCACGAGTGGGGGTTGCCAATTTCTAGGATCATCTTTAGTTAGTTGGTCAAGTCGGAAGCAACATTGTGTTGCTCTCTCCACGACCGAGGCAGAATATATCGCCATGGGAGAGAGCGTATCACAATTGTTGTGGATGATTCATACTCTAGAGGACTATGGATTAAGCTACAAAGGTGTGCAAGTGTTGTGTGACAACATTAGCACAATTAACCTAACCAAGAATCCAGTCCATCATTCTAGGACCAAACATATTGAAGTGCGTCACCACTTCATTAGGGATCATGTTGCTAGGGGAGATATTGTACTCTCACATGTAGAGTCCAAATCAAACCTCGCTGACATTTTCACTAAACCACTCCCCGAAAATGAGTTTAGCTTCTTAAGAAGGGAGTTGGGAATGTGTCGCGCTTCATAGGTTTCAAAATGCATTCAAAACCCTTCATGATATTTCTAATTGTTGGGATACAATTGGGTAACTTGGGGACATCTCACACAAACTATAAGGCTTACCAAAACGTTTTTGTTTGCTAGAAATGGGGTGAGATGTTAGGATCAACTCAATTTCTCAAATGTTATGCATCCCTTGAGAATTAAGTTGACGAGATAAAAATCACTTCGGTGACCAAGTATGGGGAAAACCAATGCATAACACATGTGTACTTGGCTCCATGATCATACTTGGACATTCCAATCAAGGAAACTTGATTGGAAACCTGAATTTGACACAATCTTGATTGAAATTGATTGAATGATTGTTGATTGAGTTTGACTCCACTTGGGTGGAGCAAAATGATTGTTGAACCTATAAGGACCTTTGATCCTTGTTAAGGGATCAATTTTAGTCAAGGAATCACTTTCGAGATCGATATCTTTCATCAGATCTTTTCAGAAATCGTGTGGAAATCTGAAACTGCAAGTTTCAGATCGTATCAGGGAGTATCAGGAACCCTGATCGGTCACTGGACCGATCAGGCGTAGGGCTGATCGGTCCCCGGACCGATCTGGCTCCATCCTGTGGTGATCGGTTCACAGACCGATCAGAGGGGCAGCAGTGACTTTGCGAAATTTTGTCCAAACATTCTGTGCTTGCCTGGATCGGTCCCCGGACCGATCTGACACCCTGTGGTGATCGGTCCACAGGCCGATCAGGGGGGCTTCCCGAATATCATCCAACCCTACTGTTCGCTTCCTGATCGATCAACCGATCGATCAGGGGCCTGCCTGATCTGTCACCCGACCGATCAGGACCAGGCCAGTCCGATCAGGCCAGAGCCTGATCGGTCTGGGCGCTCTCAGATCGAACGGTGATCCGTTCGATCACATTAAATTTCGGTTGGTGGACCGATCCACCAACCTAATAACTTCGCGAAAACCCCTCATCTCCCAAGCCCTAGCGCCGAACCTCCCTACTTGCGCTTCTTCATCCCGTGCGAGCGCCTTCCCTGCATCTCCTTCTTCCTCTTGCGAGTGAGCTTTTGTGCGCGCGCGTGCGATTCTGAGAAGATTTCCTGCGAGCATTTTCTTGTCTTCTGCGAGTTTCCTTCTTGCTCAAGGTCTTGCGCTTCTGTCTTGCGCCGAGAGTTTCTTCTGCGCAAGCCTCTTCTTCCAGACTCCAAGATCTTCATCACCAACCTTCAATGGCACCTAAGTAAGCGTTGTTGTTTAGTTTCTTTTTCAGATCAGTTCTTAGAGTATGTATTTGAGGCTAACCATGTTTTGGTGTTTTATTGTTGTGCCGTAACCTCATGTTTTGGCCGTGACTCCTCCTTGCCCTGGCTTACCTTATGATTATGTTATCTATGATCAAATCTCTCTTTCATTTGATTATTGTCCCCATTCTATATCAAACTGATGAATCTTATGATCAATTCCACCTTATGTTCACTTGATTATTTTTCCGCGATCAAATCTTGGGTCCGTGATTAAACCTGTGTTCATGTGGTCAATTCAACCTTGTCATTTGATTATGCTATTTCCATCCTTAGAAAATCATCTAAGGGAAAGGAACAATGGAGGGTAGCTCGAGGGGCAAAACCCCTTCCTCATCAGCACCCACCGAAGGCCTCAGCCTTCCTCCAGTTCTCGCTTTCCCAATGCCGCCTGCGAGCAGGCTTTTCAGTCCAGGACCTTCAAGTTACTCTCCTGCCGATCGATTGATGTTCCTTTCTACCGAGCACTGCCCCTCCATCATGGAGATAGTCACCTTTTACAACCTTGGCTTTCTCCTTTCCTTGAAGGACTATCAATTATGACCTTGTTCGAGTTTACAACAATCTTCAGCAGGGCCTCAGGGGGCTTCGAATTCACTACTCGGTCGCCAAAGGAATCTTGATTTCTCTTATGAATTCTAGCGGAGTATCTGGGCGGTCGTCGATCGCCCAACCTGTATTCGATCTATCCCGAGCTTCCTGACCCTCTATTGGCCCGTTTGCGGATGTTACTCCTGATGGCATCTATCAGTATTTCTTTGGTCATCCCCGCCCGGCCGGTCTCGATGAGTTGGGTCCTGATTTTCCTACCTTTGCAGCACTTCGTCTCTCTCCCACTGATTACATCTTGTTCAAGATTATCACAAATTGTATCCTACCAATCACTTCCAAACCTTTAACCGAGATCCGACCCTATCATTGCCTTATGCTTTACGGCATGCACCGCCGAATGGATTTTGATATCATGGAAAGCATTTTTCAGTCCATTCTATCTTATAGAGAGCCGAGCCGCCGCACAGTCTATATGTCATTTGGTCATGTCATCACCGACTGGCTTATGTCAGTAGGTGTTGATGTCACCAAGGGCAGGACGGTGCCTATGGTCCGACAGGATTGTCGGCTTGGTCGGCGGGCATTTGCCAAATCCGGCATCATTATTCGGGAGCACGATCGGGCTTTGGTTTGGAAGGACGGGAGAGGTCTCGGCGAGCTACCTGGGGAGGACCACATTTTCAGGCACCAGCCGATGCTGCTGCACCTCATGAGGCTCCTGCTGCTGCTGCTGCTGATTACTACGATGAGCCCGAGCCAGATCTGCGCTGGCAGATTTCAGAGCTCGACTGGACCATCCAGCAGGATCTACATTTGCGAGAGATCTATCGCGAGGAGGTCCGCTCGGAGATCCGATCTTTCGACCGCAGACTGACGGCAGTGGAGTCTGATGTCTCTGGGGTTCGCACGCTGCAGCAGACCTGGTACGATGAGTGGCGCCGACATACATTTCCTGGGGATGCGCCTTCCGGTAGTGCTGCACCTGGGTCCTTTGCTGCTGATGATGACACGCTGGACGATCCGATGCAGGCTGACCCCCCCGCTGATGGCTGATATACTCTGTGTCTGCTTGACATTTGATTTTCTGATTACTTGGATTGTATGACTTTCGGGCTGTATGCCTTGTGATTTGACTTTTATGGCCTTGTGCCACACTTGCTTTGACTTCGATGCATTGGTATGCATCTGTTTAGTTATTTGGTTTTGATGCACTTGACTATGACTAGATTTTGCTAAATGATGCATCTGATATTTTGCATGTATTTTATATTTGCCTTATCATGTGTTGATTGTTGGCATGTATGTGTGTTCACATGATTACTATCTGCCTGTGTGCCTCATTCTATATTGCTATGTTCATGCTTATGATGTCATATTCATATGATGCATATGCTTGTTTTACCATGCCCTACTTTTGTCATATGTGCTCATATGTTTATCAAAAATCAATCATATCTTTGTTGTTTTGGGATACCCCTAGGGTTGAGGGGGAGTATGGTTAAACTTAACAGCCCCTCTAGACCCTTTTCGGTGTTCGACAAAGGGGGAGAGTGTGGTTGGTTAAGTTTAGGATGATTATGCTGTAGGGGGAGGATCCTGATTCCCCTATGATTCTGAATTTGAGAAAATTGATTGAGAATCCCTAAACTTAAAATCGGGTTGTCAAACAACAAAAAGGGGGAGATTGTTGATGCAGTCTGACCCTGATTGTTGTTTTGGTGTTGACATCGATTTTAGTTTAGGTTGATGATTATGATTATGATTAAGTCCTGATCGGGGATTAGGCATGGTATGAAAATCCTAGCTTGGAGGGCTAGGTGTTGGAAAATCCTAACCTGGAGGGTTAGGTGTGGAAAATCCTAGCTTGGAGGGCTAGGTGTTGAAAAGTCCTAATTGGAAGGGTTGGGTGAAAATTCCTAGCTTGGAGGGTAGGTGAAAAGTCCTAACTTGGAGGGTTAGGTGAAAAGTCCCAACTTGGAGGTTAGGTGAAAAATCCTGGCTTGGAGGGTCAGGTCCTAGCTTGGAGGGCTAGGTCTGGAAAAGTCTAATTCGGAAGGGTTGGGTGAAAAGTCCTAGCTTGGAGGGCTAGGTGAAAAGTCCTAACTTGGAGGGTTAGGTGAAAAGTCCCAACTTGGAGGGTTAGGTGAAAAAGTCCTAGCTTGGAGGGCTAGGTGGATGAAATCCTGGCTTGGAGGGTCAGGTCCCTAGCTTGGAGGGCTAGGGTGGAGACCCTGGATCGGTCTGGTGACCGATCAGGGATGTTGGCACGCTGCTCCTTCGTGGATCGGTCTGGTGACCGATCCAGCGATGACTGATTGGTCTGGTGACCGATCAGGGAGCACACAGTGAGGTTGGGAACCTACTGTGCGGCTCCTGATCGGTCTGGTGACCGATCAGGGAGCAGGCCGTTGCCTCACTGCTTGACTCCTGATCGGTCCGGTGACCGATCAGGGAGCAGGCAGTGTCCTCACTGCTTGGCTCCTGATCGGTCTGGTGACCGATCAGGGAGCACACAGTGAGTTGAGTTCCCCCGCTGATCAGTTCCTGAACGGTCCGGTGACCGATCAAAGACCTAGGATCTGATTTCCGCAGTTACTGTTCACTCAGACGTGGACCGATCAGGCTTGAGCCTGATCGGACAGGGAGCTACCTGATCGGTCTGGTGACCGATCAGGCTTCACTCTGATCGGTCTGGTGACCGATCAGGCTTGTGTCGCCGCGAGAGCTGGGGAGTCCCAGCAAGCGGTGGATCGGTCTGGTGACCGACCCACGAGCCCTGGATCGGTCTGGTGACCGATCACTTTAATTCAAATTGCACTGTCAGACGCTCTGATCGCGTCTGACCGTATCCGATTCTCTGCATTTGATCCCTGATACTTGATTTACTGAGTGATATGCTGTGCTAATGCTCTGATTAAGCTGCAGGTGAAGGGAAGGATTCAAACACTCAAGGAGAGTCAATGGAGGCCTTTCCTTGGAGCAGGTTTGTCCGTTTTCCATCTCAGGTTGCAACGGACGCTGGCGCTGGCTGGAGCTGCTGACTGGGGCTGGTCTGAGGGAAGCTCAGGGAGTCCAGAAGAGCTCAGTGGTGGCTGGTGGTTGCAGGAGAGCAGCTGGAGGCTGCAGTGAGATGTTGACCTGGCGCTAGTGGAGAGTGGATAAGCAGCGTGGTGGAGAAGAGCAGAGAAGAACTTTGGTTGCCTTGGTTTTCTGCTGCGATTTCTTGCTGCGTGCTTGTGCTCTTGGCTGATCATCCTCTCTTGAGAAAGCTACTGTGATCTTTGAAGCAACCATCCCTTGCTTGAGCACTTGGAGGAAGGAACAAGAGGCTTTGAGTCCAACAGCGAGAAGACACGAAGAAAGGGGTTCTTGCGTGAGATCGTCGCTGGGTGGAGCTCGGAAGAAGCTTGCTGTGTTCTTGTCTGTGCTAAGTGCTAAGTAAGATCTTTCTTGTGTTTCATTGTGCTTAAAACTATATCTTTGATTGAAACGCTGTGGAGAGGTTACTCCACCGAGAAGGAGGTTGCTTTCTATCCGGATCTTCCGGGGCTTGATCTGCCGACGATCAAGGGATCGCCCACCTTAAGGGCACGCCAAGGAGTGGGGCAAGTTATCCCCGAACTTGTAAATCCTCTTGTTAGCGTTCTTGTGTTTGCTCATAGTTTAGGGTTTAGTTTTCTGCATATTCTGTTTTTACTACTTCCGCTGTGCTACTAAAAGTTTGAGTGCAGAAATATTTGAAAA
>JAGFNQ010002809.1:51825-146448 GCA_024364735.1 Boesenbergia rotunda
GGTATCAGAGCTTGGGGCTCTATTTTTGCGGATTAACAACCGAGAGCTATCATCCATGGCGTCGAGAGAAGGTTTTTCCACCACCCGATCTCCCTTCTTCGATGGCGCAGATTTCCAATATTGGAGATCGAAGATGGAGTATTACTTGAAGATGGACATCAATACTTGGTTCGCGGTGAAGGAGGGTTTTACCCCTCCAAAGGATGATGAAGGCAAAGAACTTGAGTCTTGGCGGTGGACGGCTGAACAAACTCGAAAGAGTGAAGCCGACGCGAAGGCGGTGGTCACTCTACAATGCGGTATGAACAAGGATCAACTCATCAAGGTTGGTCCATTTACAAGTGCAAAAGACTTGTGGAACAAGCTCATCGAACTTCACGAGGGCACCCGAGATTCAAGAATCGCTAAGAGAGACTTATTCCTCAACCAACTTCAAAATCTCTCCATGAAGGAGAATGAAATCGTAAGTGAGTTACATAGCCGGTTCAAGGAAGTCCTCAACGGGCTTCATTCTATTGATGAAAAGGTCGAGAACCGCGACCTTGTGAGGTATGTGCTAAAAGCATTTCCAAGGAATGCTTTGTGGTCATCCATGGTGGATGCCTATAAAGTTTCCAAGGATTTATCAATTGTTAAACTAGATGATCTATTTTGTGAAATGGAATTGCATGAAATGGCTAACAAAGGCCCCAAGGAGAAGGGGATTGCCTTAGTTGCAGGGGAACGATCCAACAAGAAGAAGAAGGAGAAGAAGAAGGAGAAGGAAGTCTCATCATCTTCATCTTCATCCGAATCCGAGTCTGATTCGGAGGAAGATGGCAGCGGGTCTTCTTCCTCCGAGATGGCAAATTTTGTGAGAAGAATGATGAGAAGGGGTCGACGCTTCAAGGGTAAAGGTAACCGTAGTGAAGTTAAGGTTGATAAGACTAACGTTTCTTGTTTTGAGTGTGGTAGGAAAGGGCACTTCAAGAGTGAATGCCCAAAGCTAAAGAAGAAGGAGGAGAAATCCAAAAAGAAAGAGGAGAAATCAAAGAAGAAGAAGAAGGCTTTGAAGGCCACTTGGGATGAATCCTCCTAAGTTCATCCGATGAAGAAAACGAGGAGAAGAGCACACGGCATGTGGCACTCATGGCTCTTGGAGAAGAATGCAGTGATGAATCCTCCAACTCCTCAAACGCGACTTCATCATCTTCGGATGATGAAGAGGTAACCTCTCCTGAACTTGAAAAATGTTATAGGGCAATTGTATGTTTAACCAATATGTTGAAAAAGTCAAAGAATAAGGTTAAATCGTTGCAATTAGAAATTGACCAATTGAAATCATCTAGGGATGATAACATAGATGATTTGCATGTTGAACTGTTAGAGGATGAGATTAAGTCATTGAAAATTGAGATTGAACATTTGAAATCCTCTAGGGTTGAGGATGTTGATGATTTGCATGATGAATTGCTAGAGGATGAAAACAAATCATTAAAGAGTGAAGTTGAGAGACTCAAGAATATTCTTGAGAAGTTCTCAACTAGCTCAAAAACCTTAAACATGATTTTGAATGCCCAAAGGGCAGTCTACAATAGGGCCGGTATTGGTTACCGACCCAAGGAACCTTCATTTGTGTCCCTTATGTCTAGGACTGGGGTTAGACCAATTAAGACACTCAAGGTTCAAAAGAAAGTTGTCAAGGCATGGGTGCCTAAGTCTTGTTTAGTAAATGCCTTAGGTCCCAAGGTTTGGGTACCTAAATCTACTATTTTTCGAATTGTGTAGGTTATGATTAGGGGGAGCATCTATCAACTTGGTCCGTTGATAGTGGGTGCTCCAAACACATAACCGGGGATAGATCATTGTTTACCATACTTCAAAAGAAAAGTAGAGGTAATGTTTCATTTGGTAACAATGGTAGTCTTAAGGTCATAGGAATAGGAGACATTCAAATATCCGAATGTCTTAGAATCTCAAATGTCCTTCTAGTCAAGGGGATGACATTTAATCTCCTAAGTGTCAGTCAATTGTGTGACACGGGTTACACAATTGATTTGCAACCAAGTCAATGTCTAGTTAGACAACATGACACCTTAGACACGGTACTAGTAGGAACAAGAGTAGATAATATTTATCAAGTTTCATTTAAAAGTGCTACTAATGTTTTTGCTAAGTGTCTCATGTCAAAAGAAGAAGAGTCCACCCTTTGGCACCGGAGACTTGCACATGTTAACATGAAGAACATCCGGAAGTTGGCCAACAAGGGATTAGTTCGTGGCTTTCCAAGCATCAAGTATGAAAAGGACAAACTTTATGATGCATGTCAAATGGGTAAAGCAAATAAAATCTGCACATAAAGGTAAAAGCGCTGTAAGTACATCTACCGCTTTAGATTTACTTCACATGGATCTATTTGATTGTAGCACTATCATATCATTGAATGGAAGTAGATATTGCTTTGTTATCATTGATAATTTTACTAGATACACCTGGACTTATTTTCTAAAATATAAGGACCAAACCTTAGATGTTTTCATTTCTTTTTGTAGAAGGGTTGAAAATGAAAAATCATCAACAATTAAGACAATAAGAAGTGATCATGGAGGTGAATTTCAAAACCAACGGTTTTTAGAATTTTGTCAAGATAGAGGTTATAGACATGATGTAACGCCCCAAAATTTCCATTTTTAGTTCTTAAAGTCTTTAGAATTATTTAAAAATGGTTTAGAAATATTCTAGATATTTTTAGGGATTTTTAGAATATTTTTATGGAATTTTCCGAGTTCGTTTGGTATTTAAAAAAAAAAGAAAAAAGAGAGGGAAAAGAAAAAAAAAGGGAAAAACCGCTTAAGGGCAGCCGGGAGTTCGAACCCGCGACCACCACGAGACCAAGAGCGCGCGCGACCAGCTGGGCTAGGGTATCAAGCACAGCAAAGGATGGAGAGACCTATATTTAAGGTGTAGTTAGGTTAATCCGTCCCATAAGTATAAATAGGTTATTAAAGAGAGAAGTTTTATTTTCTCTCAAACCCTCTCCCTCTCCCAAGTTGCGCCGACTCCTCTCCCTCTCCTCTCTTGTGCGCACGCCACACCAAGCCCTAGAGGGCCGGCCAAAGCTCTCCTCCAAGAGATACTCCTATATTCGGGATCCCCGCGACGAGAGGAACGCGTAGGCGCGAAGAATTCTCCGAGATCTCAAGTTTCTCCCGAGCTCTAGACGTCAATCTTGGTTGTAAGTCCAAGATATCAATGTAAGTACTGCTCACCTGCAGTAAGAGGCGGTTTTTCCGCAAGAATTTCCTTTAAAAGTTTTTAAAAGAGATATTTCCTTTTTGTTTAAGTTTTTGCATGTGATCTTAGTTCATTAGTTGTTGTATGCTTATGTATAAGTTTAATTACATACCCTATATGAGTTCAGGGGCAAAGAAAGTTATGAGAAAAGAAAAGAGAAGATAAAGATAAGAAAAGAAAAGGCCAAGGCCTTAAGAAATCCCGAAAAGTCAAGACTTAGGGATTTTAGCACGCAAGGTGCTCCAGAAAATGCCAAGGCATTTACAGATAAGAAAGAAAAGAAAGAAAAGCTATTTTATTTTCTAAGACCAGTACCCGGCGTCCAAGGGCGTCGTTAAAGAAATCCAGGTGTCCAATTCCAAGGTCTTGGCCCTGGTAGACCAAGGTCTGCTCTATTAGGATTGGTGGCTCGCTACCCCAACCTTTTAGGGAACGCGCATCAGATGGTACTTACGTCTTCAGTGGATCCAAGTGATTATTATTTTCAAGTATATGCTTTAGCAAAGTTTTCTAAAGTTTCAGAAAGTTTTCAAAAGTTAAAGAACAGCTAAAGTTTCAAGTTGAGCCAAGAAAAGTAAATTGAGATTATTTATTGCTTGAGTATGCATGTTTTGGGCTATACATGTTCTTAGTTTTTCTTTCAAGCATATTAGTATCTCATATGATGTTCAGTTTGATCTAGAAGCATGTTTGCATATTTAGAGTTTTTGTGAGCTAGATAGTACTTACTAAGCTTTATGCTTATAGATGCATTTCCTCTTATTGCAGATAAAGGTAAAGGCAAGCAATTCTGAAGGAAGACGACGAGGCGGTGCTGAGTAGAGTGTGTGTGGTGGCTGATTATGGAGAGATCTTTGAGACGAGACAATTTAGTTATTTGAATTGAAATGTTTAAGTTTATTCAAATTTCAAGTTCTTGCTTTATGGAGATTATAGAGTATTTGAGTTTTGGATAGTTTTACATGCTCAATTTCTTAGAGTAAAGATTCCATGTCATTTCATTTAGCATACATATCCTTATGATTGCATTGGATGAGTAGAAGTGTGAGTAGTTAGAGATATTGATACTTTGTTAGAGAAAAAGGTGTTTGTGCCAAGATAGCATCAATTTCCCTTTGAATCAAGTTTTTATTGCTTAAAAATGTTTAGAAAAGTTGCAATCACATTTCATAATGCTTTAGCAAGGTCGTAGAACATGTATTTGGTGTTATGAATGCATAGGAGTCAAGATTGGTACAAATTTTATTGTTAAAGTTCATATAACTTGAATAGCTTATTTCTTTCCGCAAAAGTCCTAATTTCAAGTTTATGGATTCGTTTGATTGGCTAAATTGTTTAGGAAACTGACATAGAGTATAGAAATGGTGTCGTAGGTTGATATGGCTCGAAACTGAATGAATGGTGGACTTAAGAAGCAAGAGCCGAAAGCCTGTAAAACTGATTACAGGCGTACCAGTCGACTGCTACGTCACCAGTCGACTGGTACGGGCAGTTTGAGTTGGGTGAGGCTTGTTTCAATAAGTATCAACTACGAGTTTTGAGAAGGAAAGTGTGATATGGTATCATGCATGACTACTTAAGTTAGAATATAATTGTTAGAAGAATTTAAAAGAAAAAAAAAGATTTCCGCATTTTACTTTTAGTCATGTATAAAAGTTGAGAAGTAGAGGAAAGTAACGATCCGTCTAAGGCAGGAGAAGGCGGGTCGCTACAGGTGGTATCAGAGCAGTTCCCATTCTCCAGCATCACACACACATCAGCATCAACCTTGCCGTCTTCAAGTAAGAAAATTTTAAGTTTCAGTTTTTTCTATTGCTCCTTTATTTAATTGCAGTATAGAGAAATGCTTAAGTACTACTCACATGTGCATAGAACAAGGAAGCATGTTTAATCCCTTAGTATCACGGAATCATGTTTAATCCCTAGAATGGATATTAGAGAAATGCTTAAGTACTTATTTGATTTGCCCAAAAGTAAGTTTTGGGATTATGGCACGCAAGGTGCTTGATAAAAGTTTTGAGTAAGACCAAGGTCTTACTAAGCCCTAGAACGAGTTCTAGGACTAAGAAATGAGATAAGAATCAAGACCAAGGTCTTGTTATATCCTAAAGCAAGTTTGGGAACATTACCATTAAGTGTTAAGTTATACATTTGAGGACGTCCTAGAAAGGCCCAAAACGAGGAGCAAGCTCCTAGAGGGCAAGAGGCAACAGAGTCAGTACCCCCACCAAATCTCTTAGACGTAGTGGCACCAGTTGTGATCGAAGACCCATCGATTACATCTGTAGTCCGGCAAGGGGGGTAAGGCAAGAAGCGTACCTCATTCAGTAGAAGAAACTGAAGCCAGGGAACTTCCCAGGCACAAGCAAACCATGGGATGCTTAAGTATGGTTCAAAACGTTGGAAAGAATAGTAGGACTACTGGACTGGCATGAGGTAGAGAAGATAAAGTGTGCATCTTTCTGCCTTACGGGAGATGCTAGAATATAGTGGAAGAGGGTCAAGGCCAAGAGAAATGTCAGCCAGATGACATGGGCCGACTTCGAGACTGAGTTCTTCGAAGAATACTTTCACATGCAAGTAACCAACAAGCATTATGATGAATTCACGGAGTTCAGACAAGGAGAACTATCCGTGGATGAAGCAGTGAAGATGTTTAAGCGGTTAGCTCATCTGTGCCCAGAGCTAGTTAGCACAGAAAAAGAGATAGTTAGGCTAATGCTCAAGATGTTAAGGCCTGAGATAGCGTTAAAGGGGGCTAGCGGTGTTAAGAGGCTGCAAACCTCCGAAGAACTAATAAGTAGTGCTTTGATCACTGAGCACTACTTAAACAGTATAAAGGCCACCAGAAAGGTTGAACGATGAAGTTCTTAACAACCTTACCGTCAGGGGAAGTGATGGCCTCTACTGAGAGGCTAAGGGCAGTATCAATCTAGATTTCCGACCGAGAGCTCTACAGTGACTTGGTAGTCCTTGAAATGAAGGATTACGATGTCATTTTAGGAATGGACTTCTTGAGCAAGTATAATGCTTCTATAGACTGCCGCAAGAGAAAAGTCAAGTTCACATCGGAAGCAGAACCTTCATTTGAGTTTATTGGAGACCCAAGGAGAAAAATAAATAGGTTCCTATCTACCTTACAAGCTCAGAGAATGTTAGAGAAGGGGTGCTCTGGTTTTCTAGCTCATATAGTGGATGCAAGTCAAGGAGAAGATTGAAGAGAGAAGAAGTGAGGGTAGTCTGTGACTATCCTGAGGTGTTTCCGGAAGAGTTACCAGGACTCCTTCCCAATCGGGAAATTGAGTTTGAAATTGAGTTGGCCCCAGGAACCAACCCAATTTCGAAGGCACCTTATCGCATGGCACCAGCAGAACTGAAAGAATTACAAGAACAATTGCAAGAGCTGCTTGACAAGGGTTTCATCCGCCCTAGTCATTCACCTTGGGGAGCTCCTGTACTGTTGGTCAAGAAGAAAGATGGATCTATGCGAATGTGCATAGATTATCAAGCTTTGAATAAGGTAACCATCAAGAACAGATATCCTTTGCCAAGGATAGATGATTTATTTGATCAGCTGAAGGGAGCCACAGTGTTCTCCAAGATAGATCTGCGATCAGGTTACCATCAGCTCGGAGTGAAGGAGAGTGATGTGCCAAGGACTGCTTTCAGTACAAGATATGGGCACTATGAGTTTGTGGTCATGCCCTTTGGAGTGACAAACGCCCCTGCGACGTTTATGGATCTAATGAATAGAGTGTTCAAGGATTTTCTGGACAAGTTCGTCATTGCCTTCATTGATGATATCCAGTGTATTCAAAGACTCGGAAAGAACATGAAGAACACCTGAAGATAGTGTTGCAAACCTTACACCAGAAGGAGTTGTACGCCAAATTCTCAAAGTGTGAGTTTTGGCTTGATCAGGTGGCCTTCCTAGGCCACATTGTATCCAAAGAAGGCATTCAAGTTGATCCAGCCAAGATAGAAGCAGTCAGCAACTGGTGTAGACCCAAGAATGCCAGTGAAATCAGAAGCTTCTTAGGCCTGGCAGGATATTACAGAAAATTTGTGGAGGACTTTTCCAGAATAGCCTCTCCTCTCACCGCCCTGACCAGAAAGAACCAGAAGTTTGAGTGGTCAGATAAATGCGAGCACAGCTTCCTAGAACTGAAGAAAAGATTGACTAGTGCTCCCATCCTGACTGTTCCAGAGAGTGACAAGGCCTTTGACATCTACAGTGATGCATCCAAGATGGGCCTTGGAGCTGTCCTCATGCAAGACGGTAAAGTAATAGCATATGCCTCCAGACAGCTCAAGGACTATGAGAAGCATTACCCTACCACGACCTTGAGCTAGCAGCTGTGGTTTTTGCACTGAAGCTCTGGAGACACTACCTGTATGGAGTGCAGTGCAGGATCTTCACAAACCATCAGAGTTTGAAGTACTTCTTCACTCAGAAGGATCTGAATATGAGGCAGCGCAGGTGGCTAGAGTTGGTCAAAGATTATGACTGTGAAATCCTCTACCACCCAGGTAAAGCTAATAAAGTGGCAGATGCACTGAGCAGGAAATCCTGTGCAGCACTGATGTCCCTATCATCACTGTCTCCACCACTTCAGAAAGAAATAAGGATTTTGGAGTCGAGGTAATAATTGGGCAACTTTCTGCATTGACTCTAGAGTCAACCCTGCTTGTGGATATACAAAGAAAGCAAAGTCAAGACCCAGAAATCCAGAAGATCAAGCAGGGGATCCAAGAGGCAGAAAATTCAGAGTTTCGAGTATCAGATAGTGGCATCCTCTATCTTGGAGACCGCCTTTGTGTCCCCAATGATGAGGAACTAAGAAAGAATATTTTAGAAGAAGCCCACAGTACCCCGTACTCTATGCATCCTGGTTCTACCAAGATGTACCAAGATGTAAGGCAAAGATTCTGGTGGTCTGGACTCAAGCGAGACGTGGCCAGATATATCAGTACCTGCTTGACCTGCCAGAGGGTCAAAGCAGAACACCAGAGACCAGGAGGAGTTCTACAGCCACTTCCCATTCCAGAGTGGAAGTGGGAAGAAATATCCATGGACTTTATCACAGGCCTTCCAAGAACCAACCATGGACACGATGCAATTTGGGTGATAGTGGATAGATTGACCAAGTCTGCCCACTTCCTAGCCATCAAGTTATCGCATTCGGTAGAGCAATTAGCACAGCTGTACGTGAAAGAAGTGATCAGGCTTCACGGAGTTCCGAGGTCGATCGTGTCTGACAGAGATGGGCGGTTCACCTCCCATTTTTGGAGGTGTGTTCAGGACGCCCTAGGCACCAGACTTCAGTTCAGCACAGCTTTCCATCCCCAGACAGATGGACAAACAGAGAGAGTAAATCAGATTTTAGAAGACATGCTCAGGGCTTGTGCATTGGACTTTAAAGGTAGTTGGTGCAAATTTCTGTGCTTAGCTGAGTTTGCCTACAACAATAGCTATCAGGCCACCATCAGGATGGCACCTTATGAAGCATTGTATGGCAGGAAATGCAGATCACCCATATGTTGGCAAGAAGCTGGTGAGAAGAAAGAGATGGAGTCAGGACTAGACGGCCAGACTGAGCTTATAGATGAGACCACTCAGGCTATCCAGACGATCCGCCAGAGGATTGAGACTGCCCAGAGTAGACAGAAAAGTTATGCTGACACACGCCGTAGACCTCTTGAATTCCAAGTTGGAGATTCAGTATTTCTCAAGGTCGCTCCTATGAAGGGAGTGATGAGGTTTGGCAAGAAGGGCAAGCTAAGTCCTCGCTACATAGGACCCTACAAGATCATAAAGAGGGTTGGTAAGGTAGCATATGAGCTGGACTTACCAGAGGATATGTCAGCTATCCACAGTACCTTTCATGTCTCTATGCTAAAGAAGTGTATTCACGACCCTAGCCAAGTGATTCAGCCTCAGTCAGTACAGATCCAAGAAGATCTTAGTTATGAGAGCAGACCGACACAGATAGTGGACAAAGCAGTTAAAAGATTAAGAAACAAAGAAGTGCCACTAGTGAAGGTCATCTGGCAGAATCAAAAGCATGAGGAGGCTACTTGGGAACGTGAGGACAGCATGAGAGAGAGATATCCAGAATTATTCTAAGTTCGAGGACGAACTTTTCATAAGGTATGGGGGATTGTAACGCCCCAAAATTTCCATTTTTAGTTCTTAAAGTCTTTAGAATTATTTAAAAATAGTTTAGAAATATTCTAGATATTTTTAGGGATTTTTAGAATATTTTTATGAAATTTTCCGAGTCCGTTTGGTATTTAAAAAAAAAGAAAAAAGAGAGGGAAAAGAAAAAAAAAGGGAAAAACCGGTTAAGGGCAGCCGGGAGTTCGAACCCGCGACCACCACGAGACCAAGAGCGCGCGCGACCAGCTGGGCTAGGGTATCAAGCACAGCAAAGGATGGAGAGACCTATATTTAAGGTGTAGTTAGGTTAATCCGCCCCATAAGTATAAATAGGTTATTAAAGAGAGAAGTTTTATTTTCTCTCAAACCCTCTCCCTCTCCCAAGTTGCGCCGACCCCTCTCCCTCTCCTCTCTTGTGCGCACGCCACACCAAGCCCTAGAGGGCCGGCCAAAGCTCTCCTCCAAGAGATACTCCTATATTCGGGATCCCCGCGACGAGAGGAACGCGTAGGCGCGAAGAATTCTCCGAGATCTCAAGTTTCTCCCGAGCTCTAGACGTCAATCTTGGTTGTAAGTCCAAGATATCAATGTAAGTACTGCTCACCTGCAGTAAGAGGCGGTTTTTCCGCAAGAATTTCCCTTAAAAGTTTTTAAAAGAGATATTTACTTCTTGTTAAGATTTTTGCATGTGATCTTAGTTCATTATATGCTTATATATTTTATTGAGTGCCCTATATGAGGTTAGGGTCCAAGAAAAGCTATGAGAAAAGAAAAGAGAAGATAAAGATAAGAAAAGAAAAGGCCAAGGCCTTAAGAAATCCCCAAAAGTCAAGACTTAGGGATTTTAGCACGCAAGGTGCTCGAGAAAATGCCAAGGCATTTACAGATAAGAAAAGAAAAGGCCAAGGCCTTAAGAAATCCCCAAAAGTCAATACTTAGGGATTTTAGCACGCAAGGTGCTCGAGAAAATGCCAAGGCATTTACAGATAAGAAAGAAAAGCTATTTTATTTTCTAAGGCCAGTACCCGGCGTCCAAGGGCGTCGTTAAAGAAATCCAGGTGTCCAATTCCAAGGTCTTGGCCCTGGTAGACCAAGGTCTGCTCTATTAGGATTGGTGGCTCGCTACCCCAACCTTTTAGGGAACGCGCATGAGATGGTACTTACGTCTTCAGTGGATCCAAGTGATTATTATTTTCAAGTATATGCTTTAGCAAAGTTTTCTAAAGTTTCAGAAAGTTTTCAAAAGTTAAAGAACAGCTAAAGTTTCAAGTTGAGCCAAGAAAAGTAAATTGAGATTATTTATTGCTTGAGTATGCATGTTTTGGGCTATACATGTTCTTAGTTTTTCTTTCAAGCATATTAGTATCTCATATGATGTTCAGTTTGATCTAGAAGCATGTTTGCATATTTAGAGTTTTTGTGAGCTAGATAGTACTTACTAAGCTTTATGCTTATAGATGCATTTCCTCTTATTGCAGATAAAGGTAAAGGCAAGCAATTCTGAAGGAAGACGACGAGGCGGTGCTGAGTAGAGTGTGTGTGGTGGCTGATTATGGAGAGATCTTTGAGACGAGACAATTTAGTTATTTGAATTGAAATGTTTAAGTTTATTCAAATTTCAAGTTCTTGCTTTATGGAGATTATAGAGTATTTGAGTTTTGGATAGTTTTACATGCTCAATTTCTTAGAGTAAAGATTCCATGTCATTTCATTTAGCATACATATCCTTATGATTGCATTGGATGAGTAGAAGTGTGAGTAGTTAGAGATATTGATACTTTGTTAGAGAAAAAGGTGTTTGTGCCAAGATAGCATCAATTTCCCTTTGAATCAAGTTTTTATTGCTTAAAAATGTTTAGAAAAGTTGCAATCACATTTCATAATGCTTTAGCAAGGTCGTAGAACATGTATTTGGTGTTATGAATGCATAGGAGTCAAGATTGGTACAAATTTTATTGTTAAAGTTCATATAACTTGAATAGCTTATTTCTTTCCGCAAAAGTCCTAATTTCAAGTTTATGGATTCGTTTGATTGGCTAAATTGTTTAGGAAACTGACATAGAGTATAGAAATGGTGTCGTAGGTTGATATGGCTCGAAACTGAATGAATGGTGGACTTAAGAAGCAAGAGCCGAAAGCCTGTAAAACTGATTACAGGCGTACCAGTCGACTGCTACGTCACCAGTCGACTGGTACGAGCAGTTTGAGTTGGGTGAGGCTTGTTTCAATAAGTATCAACTACGAGTTTTGAGAAGGAAAGTGTGATATGGTATCATGCATGACTACTTAAGTTAGAATATAATTGTTAGAAGAATTTAAAAGAAAAAAAAAGATTTCCGCATTTTACTTTTAGTCATGTATAAAAGTTGAGAAGTAGAGGAAAGTAACGATCCGTCTAAGGCAGGTGAAGGCGGGTCGCTACACAGTCGACTAATGCTGCGAGTTTTAAAAAGAAAACCCCGCGCAGGGGGCAGCCGAACCTAGGGTTTCAGCGTCGCCCCTTGCGACTTCTCTTCTCTCTCGACCTCCCCAACTGATCTAAACCTTCCCCAAGTCCTGAAATCATATTCCTAGCTTTTCTTCACCCTTGATCCTAGTCTAGGGCAAGAAAAGTATCATTTTTGAGTCAACCGTGATCCTTATTCATCATGCAACGATTGGGGAAAAGGTAACGGGTTATTTGCTTTACTTTTCCCAGTTAATTCATGATTCATAACTAACTCTCTCCATTTTGCATGATTTTCCTTGTTTTTCCTTTTGACTGGGTCATTCATGGGACATGCATGGGGTAATTGCATTCTAGGGTTGTACAAAAGAGAAGGATGGGTGAGGGACCATCCCAGCAGCATCCCGTAAATCCTGAGGTTCCTCGGTTCCGATCCGAGGTCTGCCGACAAAGATTTGCAAATGCTGACTTTGTGTTAATGAACTATAGATATCTTAACCAAGCGTATTTTTGAGAGAATACTCCGCACATTGTTGAGATAATCACCCATTTTGGCTTAGAGAAACTTGTTTACTGTCAGCATTTTGTCAACATTGACCTGTGCAAGAAATTTTATGCAAACTTTACATGTAGTAGTCCCGATGATGGGACGTATGAGTCCATGGTGCAGGGAGTTACCATTCCTTTTTCACCTACAGTATTAGGATCATTTCTAGGGTGTCGGGTTTCTGAAAATCTATTTACATGTTTTTCCAAAGTCATTGAGCCTTTGACTCTCCCTAATGTAATCATTGATCAAATCTATCGTCATTATTTTGAAAACCCTCGACCTCATCTACATCGTATCTTTGAAGCTAAGCGCATGAGTCCAGTGAGTAACATATTATATAAAGTTGTCCTAGATTGTATTCTACCCATTGTCACCAAGGGAAGGTCGAAGATTCGGCTACCTCACTTGGTGATGATGTATGCATTAGAGAGGAGGATAGATATTGACATTGTTTTGCATATATTTGCATCCATTATACATTTTTCGCATGATGTCAATAGGAAAATCTACATGTCATTCGGTCATATTTTGACCAAATTCTTTAAATCTAGAGGTATTAGTGTCGTTCGAGGTTAGTTGCATCGTCTGTCGAAGGACTATGACCAGATAGGTTCTAGACAACTTTCCTTGGCTGGTATTGAGAGGCAGCAGGGGGTGATGGTCTAGCGACGTCGCCCTGATTCTTCCAGCTCTGACGATGATGAGGAGGCTACTCCTGCTGCTGCACCTGCTGCTGCTCTTGCTGGGATCACAGAGGAGTGATTCTCCTGATTAGAAGCAGAGGTTCATGGACTCAGGGAGGATTTTCAGACTTTTCAGAAGCACCAAGAGGGTCTCAGAGGCGACTTTCAGAGGTTCCAGCAGTGCCAGAACGAGATGTATGAGATGATGCAGCATTGGAACCTCATGTATCAGGCCCCTCCTCCTCCTCCTCCAGGCGATGACATGTAGGCTCAGCTTGATGTGGTGGTGATAGTGTTGAGAGTGGATTGAGCTTAGGCATTTTTATTATCTCTCAAACACTTTATTTCATATTGTATTATTTGAGGATTTCGGAGCTATGACCCTTGTAGCACTTATTTATGTTTTAGTATTGCTTATCTGAACTGTCAATTCATAACTTGATATGAAATGTTATTATTTTGTTATGGTTATAACAAAATTTTCATATATATGTCTTTTATCAGGGTTTATGGTAAGAAGGGGGAGCTTTTATCACGTGTTTTGTCTTGGGGATCTATATGACAAAAGGGGGGAGGTTTGAAAACATTTTATGTTTTAAATGATATAGGATAGACTTGGAAAGCATTTGGTTTCAAATCTAGGAGGGAAGATTGATACAAAATGGGTTGTTTTTCAAAGAATTAGAATTTTTGTCCAAAAGTCAAGCATATTTGTTATTTTCATGAAACTATATTTTTCTAGGATAGAATACATCATATGAAATATGCTTGTAAAATTTCAGAATTTTTCGAATTTTGTGGAATTTATTATGGGTTTCTAAATTTCGGCTGAAAATTCAGGTTTCTATGTATCAGTCGACTGCCCTTGGGGCAGTCGACTGATCTTTCTGTAAGTTTGTGGGTTGCAGGCACCAGTCGACTGGGAACTGGGCAGTCGACTGGTATTGTTGTTTTCTAATTGATACTAGGGTTAAGGTTGCTTTGTACAGGTTTGCAGGATACACATAGACTTAGCTTGATGGCTTCGGGTCCAATGAAGGATGGCATGAGGATGAGCCGTGAGCTTGTATGCATCTGAGGGACCGTGGATAAGGCAGCAACAATGAGCCAAGGGAAGCACACTTCGAGGCATACACGAAGGATGACATATGAAGACAAGTCACGGGCCTGTATGCATCCGAGGGACGAGAGCCAAAGTCGAAAAATGCCTGAAAGCAAGAGTCAAGGCTACAAAGGAAGAGTCATGTGAGTCGTGAGGGTTCGAGTGCTGAGTGAACTATACTCAGGAAGGGAAACCCTAGGTTTAGGGTTTGGGCAGTCGACTGCTGCTGGGAGTAGTCGACTAGTAGAGCTCACAGAAAGATCAGTCGACTGATCTTCAGTGTAGTCGACTGGTGTCGGCTGGAATTCGAACATTGGAGTTATAACGTTCAAATCCAATGTTCGAATTTGGCTGGAGCAGTCGACTGGTGTTGGCACCAGTTGACTGGTAATGGCTAGTTCAGCCACGAGCTCTATATAAGGGAGCTTGGTTTGGCTGGCTAGGGTTGACGAAATTGACTTTGGTTAAAGGTCAATTAGTAGTCTTTGTGCTTAGAGGTCTTGTGCGAGTTGTGGCAAGGTTTCTCCACCCACAAGGAGCTACACAAGCTAGCCGGAGACTTTCCAAGGACTCATTCATTGATGGATCGGGATCATTCACCTTACGGACTGTCGTGTAGTAGGAGCTTTAACTCTGAACCACATTAAATGGTTTGTCTCTTCTAATTGTTAATTTAAGTTTATTGTTATTCCGTTTGTGCAACTAACAAGTGTAGGAAGAGAACTGATCAACTTGGGGGCATCGTCTATTCACCCCCCTTTAGTTGGCATCTGATCTTCAACATTGTATAATTTGACATCGTCAAACGTCACCCGTTACAGGGTGGACTATAAAGTCGATCACTAGGTATATAACAAATTATACGGAGAGATGTGGGTGGTATAGATGGGATCTATCCCTCCCATATGATGAGAGTGGTATCTGTAGACCCCTTAATCAAGTAGAACTACTAAAACGCATGATTAAGCTCAAATGAGTCAATATGAGATATTGAACTCATTTGTTTATGTGAGTTTACTTGGAAATCAAGAAACACAAAGATTGATAAGAAGATGATACGGTTAATGCCTCATTGATCAATCTAGACATCGAGGACAAGACAAAGTCATATATTATAATTGACACAGAAAAGTTAGGTCGGATCTCAATTTTCTCGTCACTTGGGTAGCAATGTTGCATTGCTAAATGTCGTTCATTGTTTATGTGTCTAAAGCTTTTTAGATATACATTGTCAACGTTACGAGAACTTTTTGGGTCACACGCAAAGAACACGATATTTCTGAGATGAGTTGATTTTAGTTTGACTAAAATGTGATCCGAAATTTGATTAATTGAGTTAGACTAAAATAAATCCGATTGGATTATAGGGTTGAGTCTAATCCGAGTTAGACTTATTTAAATTAGACTCGGCCATTAAATAATGGATAATGCTCATTAAAAGGTTTGATGAAATATTATTAGAGAGGAAGTCCAAAAGACATTCTATTCATTGGATGAATAGAAGATGAAAAACCAAAAAAAACTAAGAGGTTTTGATATTCATTGAGATTAATGTGCATTAATCAAATAGAATACCAGGAGCCAAAAACCTTTTATATTCATTGGATGAATACAAAAGGCATGAATTCATGAGGATGAATCGAGTTTTTTTCATCTTTTTTCCTCTCCTTCTTCTTGGTCGAAACACACAAGTTGTGTTTTGGGTCCTCTTGTCTTGTGAACCATCCCAAGTTGTTAGTACAACTAAAGTGGTTTATCTCCGAGATTGAGATTGTATTCGTATGGATACCATTAGGGGCAGAACCATTCTGATCATGTAGAGATCTAGCAAATCAAGGACTAGTGGGATACGCTAGGGTACGCATCAAAGGTATAGCTCTTAGATAAAACTTTATACTAATTTTTGCATAGATTATTAGAAAGGATCTTATTTTTCGCTATGTATATTATTTTTTTTCGTATAGAAATCCCTACCGTCAAGATGTCATGCTTTGCTCTGTCGAAATCTACAAGGTATATGAAAATTGTGCTTTATTTAGTGCCATTCGTTAAAACGCTTGAAAATTTATATATATGCAGACATGACTAAATAAGCATCTGATTGAGTTCACATGATTGTTTGTTTGAATGATTATTGCAGCTGTTTAATTGTCTGTAACATGCGATCTGAAGTTGAATTAGAGGCCATTATTTACTGGTTCTCATTTGATAATAATTGAACTGAGATTGCGGAAATTGGATTGATATAGATGGCATAGGAAGAATGAATGTGGTTTAATGGTGAACTGTTTAAAGATTTTCCTTAGCAAGTTCTACAGATTGTTGAGTCTCCTTTCATCACTATCCCAGAGGAAAGAATTCATTTGCAAATTGGCATGTTTGAAATTTCTGAATGAGTTTTTATCACATATTGTAAATTCTCTTGGTCTTTGAATGGAAAGGAAGTCCAAATGGGACGAATATCCTTAATCATCGTTAATTTTTGAGCATGTATAGATCGTGTTTCAGATTTGTTCAATAGATGAATCAGTGATGACCCCATCTATCCAAGTCTCATGTAATCATCAATACTGTTGCTGCAGTTCATATCAGTGTATGTAATACTCATCTCAAATGTTACTCAAGAGGCATTTGGTACATGGTATTTGAGCTCTGCAAAGGGAAAGGAAATCAATCCGTCTATTTGGTTCAATGGTATAATTACGAAGCAGTGTTTTGATTACTCTATTCAATGCATTCATCCATTCCTCTCCATTTTGGGGGGAATGAAAAATGGATTACTGTTTAGTAATCCTTCCGTGGTTTTTTTCATTGGCAGATAAACCCCAAGCAACCCTAGAAGAGCTGCGAAACTTGTCTCCCCGCCTAGCAACTCCAAGCGATCCTAGGTAACTCCACCCTGAATGCAGCTCTTGCTCTCTCCATAACCTCTGTCTTCTTCAATAAATCTACGTGTTACTGATTTCTGCCCTAAATCACATATCGTAATTTCTGATTTATGCAAAAATGGAGTTTTAAAGGAGAATTTTGAAGAACGACATTGCCACGAGAAAGCCGCCTCGACCACCGGCGTCATTAATTTCTTGAAGGTTTCCTTTCCCTTTCTTCTACTTCAATAATTTCTTGATGCTGAAGAAATCGTTGATGATTTTGCACATATTTTTTTGTTGATTTCTGCAGAAACGCAGATCTTGAGTTCTTTACTGCCCTAAAATTTTATTTTCATTTATTTTTTTGTTATTTTTTGTTTTTTAAAATGGTGACCAATTTGCTTACTCCTAATGGTGTTTGCACTACTTTCTAATTTTTATCAATTATTTCCTTAATTTTTTTCAATGTAGATAAAATGGCTCGCCATCCTATCACCGAACAACGGCGAAAACTAAAGAAGCTATTATTGCTTCAACAAACAACAAACAACATGCTGGTCGTTTTATTTGCTCTATATTATGTAGTCATTTGTTCCTACATTCGAGAAAAGATTCGTGATATCAAAACAAAAGAAGAAAAAATAATCTCTCAAACTAGATGGATGGCTAGATTGACAATAGAGTGTGATGCGACTTGCATTATTGAACTTCGAATGGATAGGACAACCTTTAGAGTATTGTGTGTTATGGTAAGAGATATTGGAGGTTTGAGCTCCACTAGGAACACATCAATAAAGGAGGTTGTAGTAATGTTCATATATATCTTGGCCCATCACAAAAAATGTAGGACAATTTCTCTACTTTTTTATCGTAGTATAGAAACCGTGAGTCGGCAATTTCATGCGGTTCTTCATGCAATTTTGAAATTACATCAAATTTTACTGAAGAAGCCAGAGCCTATCTCTCAGAATTGTCAGGATAAGAAATGGAAATGTTTTCAGGTACTTTGATGTCGTTATACATTTTAATATTGTAATACATAAAAATTGGAGCAAATAATTAGTTTCATGTAGTGTTGACTATAGATGCTAACCACATACTCCTTCAATTTGTAGGGTTGCTTAGGAGCATTAGATGGAATGTTAATTAATGTTACACCTCCTAATTGTTGATGCAGTCTGGCCCGATTGTTGTTTTGGTGTTGACAACGATTTAAGTTTGGTTGAGTAAGAATTGATGAAACCCTGGTGAGTGAAGCCAGGTCCTAGCGAGTGAAGCTAGGTGAAGAAAATCCTGGTGAGTGAAGCCAGGTCCTAGCGAGTGAAGCTAGGTGAAGAAAATCCTGGTGAGTGAAGCCAGGTCCTAGCGAGTGAAGCTAGGTGGAGAAATCCCGGTGAGTGAAGCCGGGTCCTGGTAAGTGAAGCCGGGTGACTGAAACCCTGGTGAGTGAAGCCAGGTCCTAGCGAGTGAAGCTAGGTGGAGAAATCCCGGTGAGTGAAGCCGGGTCCTGGTAAGTGAAGCCGGGTGACTGAAATCCCGGTGAGTGAAGCCGGGTCCTGGTAAGTGAAGCCGGGTGACTAAAATCCCGGTGAGTGAAGCCGGGTCCCGGTGAGTGAAGCCGGGTGACTGAAACCCGGTGAGTGAAGCCGGGTTGAGGCTGGATCGGTCGGGAGATCGGTTGGCACGGAGTCTCTTTGGAGGATCGATCAGGTGATCGATCCAGGGAAATCCAGGGAGCCTGATCGTTCTGGTGAACGATCAGGGAGAGAACGGAAGGTTTTCCAACCTTTCTGTTGGAAGGTTTGATCGTTCTGATGAACGATCAGTGAGTAGGAGGGAGAAGACCCTGATCGGTCATACGGACCGATCAGGGCCCTCCTGGACCGATCAGGAGAGCCCCTGATCGGTCCAGGGATGTCCTGATCGGTCAACATGACCGATCAGGACAAGTCCCTGATCGGTCAGTGACCGATCAGGACAAGTCCCTAATCGGTCAGTGACCGATCAGGAACCTTTGGGCTGCCTGCGTTTGAAAGAAACCAAGTTCTCTGATCGATCAGGGTGATCGATCAGAGAGGGACTGGATCGATCAGGAGATCACCTGATCGATCAGGGTCATCACTGATCGGTCTGGTGACCGATCAGTATCTGAACATTAATTCAAACGCGCTGTCAGAAGTTTCTGAACGCAACCATACACTGTTCCATTACCTGTGATGTGCCTTGCTGAGCCTATGTTGGAGTGTGTGCAGGTAACAGGGATGGTGTCAAGCACTCAAGGAAGGAGGAGCCTTCTCTGGAGTGGTTGTGTGGCCTTGTCAAAGTCTCAACGGGCGATTGGAGCGGCTGGCGACTGACGGAGGCTCAGCTGAAGAGGACTTCAGTGGACTGGGTGCTCAGTGGAGTTGGTGGGTCAAGCATGGCTCAGTGATATGGCTCAGTGATGCTGATGAGACTTGGCAGTGAGGAAGCACTTAAGAGGAAGCGGCTGAAGAGATCGAAAAAAAAAGAGACAACAGAATAGAACAGAAAGAAGCAAGTGTGTTGCTGTGTTTTTTGTTGCTGTGAGATCTCTTAGAGCTTACTCTTGAGTGTTCCTGTACATCTTTGAGTGAGTCCCTCTCGTATTCTCCTGTGCTTAACCTTGTATCATTCTGAGAAGCTTGTGGAGAGGTTTCTCCACCGAGAAGGAGACTCTGTTCTATCCGGGACACCGGGGCTTGATCTGCCGACGATCAAGGGATCGCTCACCTTACGAGCACGCCAAGGAGTAGGGGCAAGTTATCCCCGAACCTTGTACATCGAGGTGTTAGCGACTGGTTTGGTTTCTGTTTCTGTTCTGCAGTTATTTGGTTTCTGTATTTGTTTCCGCTGCCTAACCCTAACTGCAGAGAAAGATCAAAAAGAGCCAAAATCTCTTGTCTTGGCTATTCACACCCCCCTCTCTAGCCCAACAAGTGGTATCAGAGCTGGGAGCTCTTCTTCACGGCTTAACATCCGAGAGCTAAACCTGATGGCTTTGAGAGAGGGTTTTAGCACCAACAGACCTCCCTACTTCGATGGCTCAGATTTTCAGTACTGGAGATCGCGAATGGAATATTACCTGAAGACAAGCATCCAAATGTGGTTTGCTGTCAAGGAGGGTTTCTCCCCTCCAAAGGATGCAGAAGGAAAAGAGCTCGAGTTCTCGAGCTGGTCTACTGAGCAAGTCAGAAAGGGAGAAGCTGATGCAAAGGCTGTGGTCACCTTGCAATGCGGTATGACCAAGGACCAACTGATAAAAGTTGGCCCCTTCACAAGTGCTAAGGATCTCTGGGACAAACTCAGAGAACTTCATGAAGGAACTCAAGACACCCGAACAGCTAAGAAGGATCTCCTTCTTAGCCAACTTCAAAACCTTTCCATGGGAGAAAATGAGAAGGTAAGTGAGCTTCATGGAAGGTTCAAGGAGATACTCAACGGCCTCCATTCCATCAGTGAAAGGGTAGACAATCGCGACCTCGTAAGGTATATTCTTAAAGCTTTTCCTAGAAGTGCCTTGTGGGCATCCATGGTGGATGCTTACAAGGTATCCAAGGATCTTTCCATTATTAAATTAGAAGATTTATTCTGTGAGATGGAATTACACGAGATCGCTAACCAAAGCCCAAAAGAGAAAGGGTTGGCTTTTGTGGCAGGGAACAGAAGACAAAAGAAGGAGAAGAAGAAGGAGCAGAAGAAAGAAAAGGTGGAGTACTGCCATGTGGCTTTAGTGGCACTAGATGAGCCAAACAAGGAGAGTGATAGCGAATCAAGCTCCTCAACCGCGCCTTCATCATCTTCGGATGATGAAGAGGTAATCTCTCCAGAATTAGATAAATGTTATAGGACCATAGCATGTTTAACGGATTTGTTAAAGAAATCTAAAAAGAAAGTCAAATCATTAAAATTGGAGGTAGAACAGTTGAGAACCTCTAAGGATGAGGTAAGTAATGACTTTCATGATGAGTTCCTCAAGGATGAGAACAAGACTCTTAGGAGCGAAATTGAAAACCTCAAGAATATTCTTCAGAAATTTTCAACTAGCTCTAAAACCTTAGATATGATTCTAAATTCCCAAAAAGCAGTTTATAACAAGGTTGGGTTGGGTTACCAACCTAAAGAATCAAGTTTCATGTCACTAATGTCTAGGACTCGTGTTAGACCAAATCATACTTCTAAGGGTCAAAAAGTTCAAAAGAAAATGACTAAGGCTTGGGTGCCAAAGTCAGTTGTTGTAGATGCTTTAGGTCCCAAAATTTGGGTACCTAAAACCTCCATCTTTAGAATTGTATAAGCATGGGTTGAGGGGGAGCATGTATCAACATGAGTGGTTGATATTTGGTCCTCCAAAACATATAGCCATTCCTAGTTAGGAATGAGCTTACCATTTCATCAAATTCATATGAATGGCTTAGGTTGACACATAACTTACTCTCGCCATGGGTTGTCTTGGATAGTTAGGTTTCTTGTTGCAATTTATGTTTTCTTGTATATGTTATACATCATGAATGCATGCCAATTTTGGTTAAGAATAAGATGAACACATGTTTTGGTACTAATTTGATACAAGCATGTTTTTGAAAGTTTGACCACAGTGTTATTTGTATTATGAAATCTGATCATATATATATTGATACATGCTGATCATATTTTGAAAATCTGATTTTAAGTATCACATTTTGATAATTGTTTGATTAAGTGAATTATGATGAACAAAGCTCATTTAGGGAGAAAATCTAAGTGAATTAGGAGATAGAAACAGTTACTGAAAGTTTCTGCTTTTGCTGGTTTCTGAAACCTGAGTAAAATTGTGCGAAACTCCTAAATACCAAGCCTGATCGGTCCACCGACCGATCAGGACCCACCCTGATCGGTCACTGTGACCGATCAGGGATCCTCCTGATCGGTCTGGTGACCGATCAGTCCAATTATGATGTTCAATTGGTCAAAGAAGGGTAGAAATTTCTAAGATTTTTGATTTTCAGGAATGTTTCTGAAACATCAAGGATTAAATATCAATTTGATACAAACCTATGTTGGGATGTTCAAATTGATAAGAAAGGGTATGTTGAGTCATGACTCTTAGTCTTAATGTCGTGTTTCGAAAATATTTCTGAAATAACGAATATTAATAGAGTCTATGCCCCCGTTGAGGAATGCAAAATGTCAATGCAGTCTGATTAGGAACGTATCATGGTTTCAGAAATTTTTCTGAAATCTGATCGCTCCCCAGATTAAAAAATATTTCTGTATCAAATAACCATGATTCGATATCAGATACAGATGCATTCCTTACTTGACATATGAAACATACACATATTTGACCATGATATAGTTCGGTGTATGTTTTCAACCACTGTTATTGTCGTATGATGCATATACATTGTTGCCATGATACATTTATGGTATATGCCTCTCATATGCAAAACTTCTATCTTTGATTATTTCGGATTTTGGGAAGAGACCCTAGGTTGAGGGGGAGTTATGATTAAACTTAATAACCATACCCTTTTCGGTGTTTGACAAAGGGGGAGAGAATGGTTGATTAAGTTTAGGGTTTGTTATTGTAGGGAGAGGACTTTGATTCCCTTATGATAATTTAATGGACTCTGATTAATGAATACCTAAACTTAAATCGGGTTGTCAAACAACAAAAAGGGGGAGATTGTTGATGCAGTCTGGCCCGATTGTTGTTTTGGTGTTGACAACGATTTAAGTTTGGTTGAGTAAGAATTGATGAAACCCTGGTGAGTGAAGCAGGTCCTAGCGAGTGAAGCTAGGTGAAGAAAATCCTGGTGAGTGAAGCCAGGTCCTAGCGAGTGAAGCTAGGTGAAGAAAATCCTGGTGAGTGAAGCCAGGTCCTAGCGAGTGAAGCTAGGTGGAGAAATCCCGGTGAGTGAAGCCGGGTCCTGGTAAGTGAAGCCGGGTGACTGAAACCCTGGTGAGTGAAGCCAGGTCCTAGCGAGTGAAGCTAGGTGGAGAAATCCCGGTGAGTGAAGCCGGGTCCTGGTAAGTGAAGCCGGGTGACTGAAATCCCGGTGAGTGAAGCCGGGTCCTGGTAAGTGAAGCCGGGTGACTAAAATCCCGGTGAGTGAAGCCGGGTCCCGGTGAGTGAAGCCGGGTGACTGAAACCCGGTGAGTGAAGCCGGGTTGAATTGAATTGAGGCTGGATCGGTCGGGAGATCGGTTGGCACGGAGTCTCTTTGGAGGATCGATCAGGTGATCGATCCAGGGAAATCCAGGGAGCCTGATCGTTCTGGTGAACGATCAGGGAGAGAACAGAAGGTTTTCCAACCTTTCTGTTGGAAGGTTTGATCGTTCTGATGAACGATCAGTGAGTAGGAGGGAGAAGACCCTGATCGGTCATACGGACCGATCAGGGCCCTCCTGGACCGATCAGGAGAGCCCCTGATCGGTCCAGGGATGTCCTGATCGGTCAACATGACCGATCAGGACAAGTCCCTGATCGGTCAGTGACCGATCAGGACAAGTCCCTAATCGGTCAGTGACCGATCAGGAACCTTTGGGCTGCCTGCGTTTGAAAGAAACCAAGTTCTCTGATCGATCAGGGTGATCGATCAGAGAGGGACTGGATCGATCAGGAGATCACCTGATCGATCAGGGTCATCACTGATCGGTCTGGTGACCGATCAGTATCTGAACATTAATTCAAACGCGCTGTCAGAAGTTTCTGAACGCAACCATACACTGTTCCATTACCTGTGATGTGCCTTGCTGAGCCTATGTTGGAGTGTGTGCAGGTAACAGGGATGGTGTCAAGCACTCAAGGAAGGAGGAGCCTTCTCTGGAGTGGTTGTGTGGCCTTGTCAAAGTCTCAACGGGCGATTGGAGCGGCTGGCGACTGACGGAGGCTCAGCTGAAGAGGACTTCAGTGGACTGGGTGCTCAGTGGAGTTGGTGGGTCAAGCATGGCTCAGTGATATGGCTCAGTGATGCTGATGAGACTTGGCAGTGAGGAAGCACTTAAGAGGAAGCGGCTGAAGAGATCGAAAAAAGAGACAACAGAATAGAACAAAAGAAGCAAGTGTGTTGCTGTGTTTTTTTGTTGCTGTGAGATCTCTTAGAGCTTACTCTTGAGTGTTCCTGTACATCTTTGAGTGAGTCCCTCTCGTATTCTCCTGTGCTTAACCTTGTATCATTCTGAGAAGCTTGTGGAGAGGTTTCTCCACCGAGAAGGAGACTCTGTTCTATCCGGGACACCGGGGCTTGATCTGCCGACGATCAAGGGATCGCTCACCTTACGAGCACGCCAAGGAGTAGGGGCAAGTTATCCCCGAACCTTGTACATCGAGGTGTTAGCGACTGGTTTGGTTTCTGTTTCTGTTCTGCAGTTATTTGGTTTCTGTATTTGTTTCCGCTGCCTAACCCTAACTGCAGAGAAAGATCAAAAGAGCCAAAATCTCTTGTCTTGGCTATTCACACCCCCCTNGCTACCCGCTAAAGAGGATCAAGAGTCCCTGTGGTTGGGGGCCGAGGAGCCAGGGGTGTCCCAAGGGTAGGGAACGTCTTCCTCCGAACTGGAAGCACTTGGGGACACCCCAGAGGTGACTCCCTCTATGCGGATAGATTGGGCACCAGCAGTAGCCTTCTTTGCGCGGGGGGAGCCTTCCGATAGGACCGGGGTAGTTTCGTCGACACTTCCTTCCCGCGAGGACGGTCGGCTGCATGGACTGCGGTACCCGCAACGATAGAAGACACAGCAACAACGGAGAGGGGGGGGGGGAGTTCAACCCCGGCGACGGGAGCTGAGGAAGCTGCATCTCTGGAGGTAGTTGGGCGTAAGCTTTTCTTCAACCGCTTTAGGGGGCGATCTTGCGTGGATCGCCGTTCTAGCCAGGTCTTCTTGGGCGTGGGGATAGTGGTAGGCACCCCCGACCAGGAAGAGGCATCCCTTCCTTGGGGAGCTCCTAGGGATGGGACCGGAGGCTCCCCAGGAGAGACCAGGGGTGGGCCGAGATGTCATCGCTCTGGGGTGTGGGGCCCACTATTGGCTCTCCCTCCTGGTCACCCTCCTCGAGGGGGATTCCTGCGGGAGTCGAAAATACTACCCCCCGGGATCAAGGCTTGCTCGTGGGCTTGATCCCATTTCAGAAATTTATTCTTCTCCATAGAATACAGGATGTCACCTGCACAGTAAAAGACAAGAGGGTGTCAGCAAACATCAAGGGGATAGCAGGCTAAGAGCAAAGCTACTCACGCAGATTGGGGCCAAGGGAGGTCATCTTCGGACTAATCTCTGCCCGGTAAAGGAGCTCCTCGCATTGCACCAAGTGAAGCCCGTGAAATTCCATCCCGGCCAGGATACCCTTGGCCCGTTGATAGCCCGCATCCTGTTGGAAGTCGCCTAGGTCGGGGGTTGGAGGCAAGTTCTCCAGCCAATGGATATCGCTGAAAGGACGCTCGGGAAAACGGACGTAGAAAAATCTTTCCTTCCACCCTTTGTGAGAGGAAGGGAGGCCTCCCAAAAATCTATGACCACCCCGAGCGGTGAAGCCAAAGGCCCCGTGGGCACCCACAGGAGTAAAGAAGAAATGGAAGAATCGGGGAGTTAGAGGAATGCCGAAGAGTTTGAAGAGGACCAAAGCCTCGCTCATCTGGGCAAAGGCATTGGGAGCCAGTTGGTGGAGGGGGATGCGAAAATAATGGGCGACATTCATGAAGTAAAGGGGATAGGGAAACGCAACCCTAGTTCCATTTGCCCTATGAAGAAGGTGTAGAAACCCTCATTGGGGGCCACCGGCCGTTGTTCGGCGGTCGGGAACCTCACCTCCCAATCTGTCGGAATGCCATATTTCTGACAGGCGGCCTGAAGAGAATTCGACCTCACCTTGGAGGAGATAATCTCGTACCACTCAGGATGAAACCCCAAGTCTTCCAAGAACATTCCTCTGAGCCAGAAGGCCTCTTTGTATTTTCCATCGTGGCCCAGGAAGAAGAAGGAAGGGCGCAAAGAACAAAGAGGAAGTTACCCTCACCGGGCGAACGCTGGTGAGAAAGATGAACAGGGAAGAAAAACTCGTGGCAACAGCTGGGTAAGGCTGCCGCAGAGGGCTGTTAAACCCACTTTATAGGGAAACGACGCCTCCCCCAAGGCAATTGAGGGCTAGCATGGTAAAGATACATTCGGACCGCCCCAAGGATCTGTTAGGGATCAATTGTCGACGCTTCGTATGACCCGTATTGCACCGCAAAGCTAGGCAAAATGACACATGCGCTCAAGGCATGCGCAGGGTCACCATGATATTTCAGATACCGCAAAAATCGCCGGAGCTCGGGGACGTATTCAAAAGAGCAGCCCGGTCAGGAGACGCCTGGAATACGTCCACAAAAAAAAAGGGGGGGGGGAGAACATTTCAAAATTATGACTGGAACAGGCGCGAGGACACAGACCTATGTCCGCCCAACTTCTTCATCCTGGCACTAGCCTGATCGGTCAACCATATTTCCTTCGATCAGACTCGAGGGGGAGACTTATGATGGGCTGGGTAGCCCGGGATGGATACGAGAATGAAGAAGTTGAGAGCACGACTTAACCCCCTCAGGTCCCGGGACCCCCTCAAGGATACACTCGGGAAGCCTACCTCGGGAGGCATAACATCCTGAGGCTCCCGAGCTCCCCTCGCGGGTCGGGGCCCTCACCATAGCCGACCGTAGATGCCGACTATAGGAGTCCACGCACCCTCCCCCCGTACAATGGGCCCCATGAGGAAAGGAATGGCGGGGACGCTGACAGTTTCGAGGGATATCCCCTCATCATCGAAAGCGGCGGTCGTGACTCAAATATCGGAGTCGTGGCGCCGATAAAGGGGGCACGATCATGCGACCTGCAGGGGGATAAAAGGTAGTTCAACCCCTTCGGTAAGGGGGATTACGATCTCTCATCTTTGCACTTCATCTTTCTTTCTTTCATACCATCATTCGACTACCCTACTAACTTGAGCGTCGGAGTGGACCTCGCGGACCCCTACCGACGTGTCCCCTAACGCTTGTGTTACTTCCGCAGGATTTCCCATTCCTAGGCGACATAACAACCGCGACCGGGGTTGAACCTCAGCAACTGACCATACGACTCCTTCCGAAACAATTATTTTATCTAAAAAATATGATATTTAAGTAAATCGGTATAGGAAAGTGGAAACAAATGTTTTTAGCACACATGAATTGGACTTTTAGGAGAAAGTTAAATATAATAATAAAGAGTTTAGGATAATTTTCTCAATTAAAGGAAGTTACAATATTAAATAAAAGATCAGAAAAAGAGATCTTTTATAAATCTTTTATTTTATTTTATTTTATTTCTTGAAGAAATTTTTATTTTAGTAAATAAAAGTGATGAATGGTGTTCAAGCCAACTCGCCGGTGAGGAAATCCAAGCTCGCGAAGGACGACAGGTGATCGTGATCCAACGGGTGGCCGTAGGGCACTCCGCCGGCGAACGTCGTCGCCTCCTGCCACACCGTGTTCTGCGTCGTCCTGTTCCCCGGCAGCTCCACGGACGCGTAGATGGTGTAGTACCCTCCGCGCCGGAGTACTCGGCCTCCCTGCGGTACACCGCGAAGGCCAGCTCCTCGTCCCTGATGTCGCTCGGCGTGACGTCGTAGGAGCGGAGCTGGGTGGTGATCACGGTGGCGGCGCCGGTGGCGGCGTCCGGGAAGGCGAGGAAGGAGTTGGCGCCGACCATGCCGCGGCCGGCGGGGTTGATGGCCCACGCCACCCATCCGTCGGCGCTCTGCAGCGCGCGGTAGGCGACGTCGAGGGTGCCGTTGGAAGGGTGGTAGCTCCAGAACAGAGTGGCGTTGAGGTACGGAAGCCGAGCGCAGGAGCCGTAGCTCCGGCCGCCGGAGAAGGAAACTCCGTCGCCGCAGCTGCTCTGAGCTTCCGATTGCTGCTGCAAGCAGAGCAAAAACAGGAAGAAGACTGCGAGCTTCATGATGGCCGATCGATTGAACTGTATCGAATCGATCGACGCACCGCTTGTTTATAACGATTGCATCAGCGTAAGCTTGAAGAAGAATTAATCTCGCGAAAGCAAAATTTTCTCCATCTTTTTTTGTTTTTTTTCTAAAAATCGACCATTTCTGACGATTCGAGCTGCAGATTGAAAACGCGATGATTTTTTTTTTAAAAAAAGGCAGCTTCATTGAGCCGCAATCGATATCGCGATTCCTCCGATTTCTGAAGCATACAAAGGATAGTGATTGGCAAAATCATCCATTAATGATGTATCAGAGTTCCTCCCCAAGCTCCTGCCTTTACTTTATTTCAAAAAAAAAAAAAAGATTAACGTGATTTTTCCAACCAACCTCGGGCGACCGGCCCGGCCACATAAAAATTTTTCATCGGTTGCCAGGGTAAATCTAGAAGCTAAGCGTCACAGGGTTCACGCCCCATTTGGAGAAAAAATTCCTACAAATACACCATAATTAGGGATCGAACCACGGATATCTGGGATAGCGACTAATCATCGTACCGCTCCACCATAGCCCTAGTGGCACCTTTACTTTATTCCAAGCCCACGGGTTAGGATGAAATAATAATTAATTATCTTTTTCAAATATTTAGGCCACTAAATCCTTAATTATGGTATACTTTACGAAAAATTTTCCTTCAAATTAAATATATAATCATGGGATATTGAACTTCTAGACCGTTGGCCATGAGCGCTTCCCAATTTACTCTAGCAACTGGTGAAAAATTTCTGTAAAACCGAATCGGTCGTCCTAGATTCGACATTATCCAACCTGATTAATCATTTTTTTCTTTACGTCATTCCAGTTAAAAGAAAGAAACAAAAAAAATCCCCAAGATAAGGTATCGTAGCTAGACTTTCCAGTGATGAGTCAAAGATCTAGAATTTGAAACTCAACTATATTGTATTATCGGAAAATTTTCTCGTGGATATGAAAATATTGATTATTTATTTATTTATTTTTATTACTGCGAAAATGGTTTTAAATCAGTTCATTGTAGTTCGCTGGAGATAGAAGGCCGGGTAGAGCAGACAGGATCCTCTGGGACAGAGGATCCTTATCTCGCCTATCCCACACTCGTCAACGATAGCCAGCGAGTCGTCTGATCGACGATTAGATACTATTGATAATTTTTAAACGTTATTCTGAATTAAACGATATCCTGGGATAACGGTGAATCAGTCGGAATCGTCGTATTACAATCTCGTCTGATTTGACGGTGAATACGGTGAGATCACAATTGCGACGATACCTAACGGATTCACCGTACCCTCCAGGGTATATTTGTTCGGAATGACGGCCGGAGGCTACCGGTAGTATCCGATCGACGATCGAACGACTCGTCAACGATCGTCGACGAGTGAGATAGAGGGACAGAGATCCTTTATGAGACAGAGGATCCGGCCTCCGGGTAGAGAACCTTCCCGGGGCCAGAGTTGTCTATCCGATAAATTCGAAGCTTAGTTTATGGACAAGTGCTGTACACTACCTATAATTATAAATTTATAATTAATCAGTGGATAATGCAGGGTTTTTTGATAATCTAATTATCGAATTCTTCCAAATCGATTACTCGTAAATGTGATAGATCCGATCGTATAGAAATTTTTATGAGGATAAATTTAAGAAGTCCCAAGTGGCTCAATAATATCAACCGGACTTTTTGAGATTAATCATGCTGAGCAAATGCCTTGCTTGGAATTACCCTAATTTTGACGTCTTCGTATCTTACAGTCGTCATTCCTTACCGATGACACATCCGATCGACAATCGAACATCAGATCTTCTATCCCCGTGTCACACTCTAGATCCTCTGTCTCCGAATCCGATGAGATCATAATGTCGGTGATCTGGACGGGTCTACCGTCCCCTAAGGTTTTGTTTGATTTGGGATAGTGGCAAGATGTCGTCGATGATGTCCGATTGCCAATCGACCATGCCGCCGATGAAGAATAACAATTATGAGACACCAGGACACTAAAAAAAGTGGGACAGAATATATCCCACTGCTTGCATTGTGCTTCGGGAAGCTTAGTGAACTATGTAGTATTTTTTTATAATACAGATATCCAATTCTTTAAATTGACTAATCCTGAAGGTGACCGATTCAGTCTCACAGAGATTTTTTATTGGTCATTAAAATAAATCGAAGAACTCCACGTGAAGACTCATCTTGATAACCAACGTTTTCGGTCTATTATCTAAGAAATTTTTTTAATAATATACCTAATGAACTATGTAGCTTTTTTTATTGTAAAGTTGTAATTGAATCAAATATTCATAAGATAGAAACTTATTTATGCTCATTCGTATATATTGATTAATTAAATAAATAAATTTAAATAATTTATTAAACTAAATAAATATAATTAGGTATTGAATTTATTATATAAAACAATTACAAATTATAAATTATTCATGAATAATATCCATAAATAAAATATGAAAGACAGAAATTAACTCTCAAAACAAACAATTATACTTGCAAACCAAATTTAAATCAAGTTAATAATAATAATAATAAAAAAATTTAAATAATTATTTTAATAATTTAATTCATTTTAATATGATTTAACAAGACAAAATTTATTTACCGCCTTATTTGTGTTGAATGTTGCTCTACTAATCAATATTGCACCAGATAGTAAATGAATCTGGGATGATCGGTCTGATCCTATAAAAATTTTTTATCAATCATCAGAATAAATCGAGAAGTGCTCTCGGTGGACGATCTAGAAGTTCAGTGTCCCAGGATTCGTGTCCCATTTAAAATTTTTTTTTTATAAAATACGTCATATATATATATATATATATATATATATATATATATATATATATATATATAAAAGTGATCTAAAAAGTATCCATTAACACGTATTTAAGGCTCAATTTATTGTGGCCAATCGTAAATATGAAGAATATATATATATATATATATATATATATGATTTTACTCTCCTGTGAATCGTGATGTGCGGATCAGAGACCCAAATCGATCAGGGACTTCCCTAATCTGTCGCCGTGACCGATCAGGGAAGTTCCTGATCGATCTGGAGCTCCGGTCGTGTATGCGGTCCGCATGAAGCGGCCCGCATGAGAGCATGACTTTATATATATATATATATATATATATATATATATAAAAGTGGTCTAAAAAGTATCCATTAACACGTATTTAAGGCTCAATTTATTGTGGCCAATCGTAAATCTGAAGAATATATATATATATGATTTTGCTCTCCTGCGGATCGTGATGTGCGGATCAGAGACCCAGATCGATCAGGGACTTCCCTAATCTGTCGCCGTGACCGATCAGGGAAGTTCCTGATCGGTCTGGAGCCTCGGTCGTGCACGCGGTCCGCATGAGAGCATGACTTTATATATATATATATATATATATATATATATATATATATATATATATATATATATATAAAAGTGGTCCAAAAAGTGTCCATTAACACGTATTTAAGTCTCAATTTATTGTGGCCAATCGTAAATCTGAAGATGTAAAGTATTCTTGCAGTTATTATTCATGATGAAGGAAAAAAATAGTGTTGGCCCTCGCGATAGCCAAAAATATTTTTAATTAATGTCGACTGATCCTTGTGTTATTAATTATATTGTAAGAATCTCATGATATTTGTTATATATAAACAATGCTTGATGATGTTGAATGATCTACCCAAAAGATCATGCACTGAATCATCTCATATTTTGTTTTATTTTTAAACGGTCATTTTCTATTAGGATGCGATTCAAGTGAGGATTGAGGGTGATGACATTGACTTTGTTAATTATGACATTGTATAATCATCAATCTTTGTACACAAAATCATTGTTAAGATTTTTGATGGTCACTCCCCTTCTTCTCTCCTCGAAGTCACTATTTATCCTGGTGGTACTATGCCTCCAGAAATCTCAGAAGGAGATTTCTGATAAAGGGGACCGTTTCGGCAGTGTGGCTAGTCACTATAAAAAATTTACCCATTTCAATTTTTACCCTGGGACGCTGGGCTTCTAGATTGTCCACCGCGAGTGCTTCCCGATTTACCCTGGTGACCGGTGGGAAACTTCCGTGGGGTCAGGCCGGTCACCCGAGGTTCAATTTGTCTGCTGCCTGGTTCATCATTTTTTTTTTCATTTTTTTCCTCGAAGTCACCATTCCGCCCTGAGAGCTGTGATGTAGCGAAAAGATTAGTTATTAACTTATATATTCATAATTCGATCCTCAATTACGGTATATTTTATAAAAAAATTTCTTCCAAATAGAGCATAAATTTCGGGACACTGGGCTTCTAGACCGCCTACCGTCAGCACTTCCCGATTTACCCTGGCAGCCGGTAGGAAACTTTTGTGGGGCCAGACTGATCGTTCGAGGTTCGACGTTACCCAACCTTGTTAATCGTTTTTTTTCTCGAAGCCATCGTCCCTCCACGCTGGTCAGATTTATTCTTCCTATGAGATAGCGAGCGTCAACGGGCATGGGGGTGGCCGACGTCACCCCTTCAATAGTCAAGTCAGCACAAAGTTAAAAGGCGGAGCTCACGATTGCACGAGAGAGCAAGAAATGTGAGTTGTTGGAGATGAAGAATGATCCTGTCCTCAAGCGGAGAAGAACAACATGTCACCAATGTTGAACAACACAACACCAATGCATACTCACAGAAGACCCGAAGTTGCCCTAGATTGATCATGGAAATGAAAGTTAAAGAGAACCAAGGAGGTTAGAATCAAGGTCAGGGGGTCTTCGGCGCAGACACTTTGACATTCAAGATAGTCAAAGTGAAGTGGAATGCTAGAGTAAAATGTAAATTCAACCTAGCTGTACTGTAGAGGAGAGACTCCTATATATATGCACACCTCTGATACTCCTCTACCATCGAAGTGTCACATCAGTTGTAACAGAGATGTTATATCAATGATTTTCTTGTAAGAGATCAGATTAGTTGATAGGATAATTTGAGCAAGTCAGTGTTTAGACTATTGGGCCACTGAGCAGTTGAGTATTGGGCTTATAGATTTACTGAGCAGCTAAACTTGTCAGGGAAGCATATCAGTTTTTAAGAAAGTGACAAGTTAATGTTATTCCTATCTTATCAGTGTTTAGTCAAAGGTTGCGTTCTAATGACCTTAATAGTGCTAACATGGAAGCCCAATAGGGAAACCCCTAAGAGTGAGGCCCAATATGACCCAATAAGATAGTCGGGTTATGGTCCATTGGAGACGGTTGACTGAGCTCAAGCTCAAGTAGCTAAGACGACCCAAGAAGAGAAGTTTGTCTGCCGATCGGTCGTGTGTGAGTAAGCAGGCCCTACAATTTGGCTATGTGATAGGCCTTGCCGATTGGCCATGTGAAGCCGATTGGTGATGCCGTCAAGTTATACTACTTGGATAAATAGGTTGTCGATCGACCGTTTGAGGCATCATGCTGATCGGTCGTTCAAGTAGTCTGCCGATAGGCGAGAATCTAACAAATTTGTTTAACTGGTCACCGACGATTAGGTAAATTCTACTAGGGTAAACTGTTGTTTCACTGCTCGGGCAATCAACGAAGGTTGTGCCCTCCGTCTAGCCTACCCTCACCCGACCGACCGAACAAACCTATCTTATTAACATTTTATTGTTCCCTTGACAACTACTGCCACGTAACCCCGAGTCGACCCACGTCATTTGGCCAAGACCTATTCTACGTGGTTGAGGGACCCAAAACTCCCCTTATCAAAGAAGAAGATAAATCTTAGCGCGAGAAGAAATCATACCTTCACTTATCATGGTCGAACCTTATATAGCCAACGTGAAAGAATCTTCACATAGACTATCGCGCGATGTTAAGACCTTGCAAGCCAATGGGGGGGGGGGGGTGAATAGCTTCGATTGTTAAGTTTCGATCTTGTGCTCGTCTACAAAAGGTTAATAAGCAGCGGAAATAAAATACAACAAAATAATATAACACATACACAACAAACTAATTTTACTTAGTTAATCGCCTCCCAAGATGGCTACTTTAAGGACTAGGCCTAGCGATCTACCATCATTATCCTTCTTCTTCTCAGATACCTTCCAAAGGAGTAGAATAAGCCTCTTACATCACCTATTAATAAAAAGCAATACAAAAACAAAATACAAAACAAATAGATAAACATAAATGAAAGTTACAACTTTACAGGTGAACTTTGCTTTAGATTGTTATTTGTCACTTTGAATTGTCTCTTAATGGTAGGAAATGCAACAACACTTTTCTCCTCCAACCTCTCAAGAACCACCATCAAAAATCTCCTCGAAACCCTTCTTTTACAGACTTTAGATCAAGAATGATTTCCACATATCAATCGACAAATTTTACCCATTAGTTGATTAATCCACTGTTGATTCGAATGTTGCTCTGAACTATCAACTCAACGACTCCATCCATCTTGGCGTCAATAGACTGATCATTATCATCAATCAACTATTATCTAATCATCAAGTTCTATAGTTGAGTTTTAAATATTTTGTTCAATTGAACAATGATATTAGTTTACTCATACAATACATTAGTCAACTGTTATGATCAGTCAAGTTTTTCAGTCGAATTTTAAAGTTTTTGTACGCTGCTATAATGTCCATCAGTTGACTATTACGGTAGCAACATCGTAGTAAAAAATATTGTCCTCGGTTACTGGAGTAATACTATAACAATCATATTTTTAAGATTTTGGAGGGTTTTGCATCCATTAGTTGATCAATATACCTTATTAATCAAATAATACTCCTGTTTCGACTTTATCAAAGCCAAATTCTCGTCTTGTCTGGTATTCAGTTGACCTCAACTTACCAAGTTACCAGGACTTCCTTTGCCAGATATTCGATGAACCTTAACCTACCAAAACTTCATGTTGCCTGGCATATAATCAATTTTGACCTGCTGAGACTTCTATGTTGTCTAGTATCTGATCAATCTTGATTTGCGGGGACTTGTAACCTACTAAGACTTCTCACCTGATGTCAACTTCATGTTGGACTTCCAACTGCTAAGTGTCCAATCAACCATGATGGGCTTTCCTCTTACCAACTATATGTTAAACTTCCAATGACCAAGTGTCCAGTCAATCATGACCTACTTTGACTTTTCATCTTGTGTCAACTCCATGTTGGAGTTCAGACTGCCAAGTGTCTAGTCGATCGTAATCAACTTGGAATTTTCATATCTTATCATGTATCCAATCAACCTTGACTTACTTGACTTTTCACTCAACCAATTTAACTTATCAATCGACTATCAAGTATCCAGTCAGCCTTAATCTACTTGACGTATCACTCAACCAATTAACATATTAATCAAATATCAAAATTTCAACTTGAGTCAACTCAAGAATGTAAACATTGACCAAAGGTCAATTGCACCAATACATGGGACTAACAAACTAATATGCAAGCCACGTAGACGGACCACATGAGTGAAGCGCTGCGAGTCGACTAGTCACACGGATTGAGGTAGGGCGCTAGGAATGATGATACTTGGGTCATACATTTAGCATTGTCAAGTCGTTAGCTTGGTGTCGCCACATAGACTGCCTCACGGAGATGCGGAAAAATAGGCTTGGGTGGGTCCATTGAGTGGGATCATCGCATAGCGTAGTAGAGGAGGTATTTTTCATGGACATATTTTCCCCGGATACATCAATTTTAAAAGGTTGTGACTAAATTCATTTTTAAGGACAAAGTATTTGTAGGACTATTGGTAGGTCGACAAGAGGGGGGTAAAATACCCTGCAGTTCTTACAAAAATGACAAATTAGTTTATGCAGTTAAAATAAATAAAATCATAAATAATTAAAACTGACTAGTAAAAGACAAGAGGATTACTTAGCTGCAACTAGGGTGGTTGTTAATCCAAGGTAGTTGAAAGCTCCACTATTAAAATCTCCTTCGTTTGTAGGTAGAGTAGCCTCTTACAGACTTTGAATAGTACAGGGAAAAGCTAGGAAAATGTAGTACAAGAGTTAATTTTAAAACCTTGCTTCTGGGGGTTATTTATAGGTCAAAAACTCAAGTTATCTTTGTGCTGATGTGGACCTAAGGCGCCTCAGTTGTGATCTGAGACGCCTCAGATGGATAAACTTTTATCCACGCTGCCAACGGTAAACTGTTGATAATTTCTATTTTGAGGCGCCTAAGTTTGGACTTGAGGTACCTCAGTTCCGACCTAAGGCGCCTCAGTTCTGATCTAAGGTACCTCAAGTCCAAACTGAGGCGCCTCAGTTCAGCTTTTACACAAAACTGATTCTTTCAGCTGAGGCGCCTCACTCAGTAACTGAGACGCCTCCAATTGGTCAAAATCAACATCTACGTTGACTTTGACTTTTTCATCCTTTTTTTGCTTGGGTGATTTCTGTTGGATCGAGAAATACGATAGAGGGGGGGGATGAATATCGTGAAAACTTTTTCGGATAAGACTTAAGAGAAAATACACAGCGGAATCAAAAACAAACACGAGGAACACAAGTATTTTTTACTTGGTTCGGAGTCGCAGTCGGCTCCTACTCCAAGGCCCACGATCCTTGACCGTTTACTGCGGGCAATTCTATAATAGCGCAAAGATTTACAGAATTTTGATATAATAGTAGTGCAGTAAATAAACGAATACACTTTTCGTTACAGACGCCCGGTGTGAATCACACTTCGGAGCAGAGGGTCGTCGTCGGCGCTGGAATGTCGAGATCGGAGTTTGCCGGAGCAGAGCGCTTGAACGAAAAGCGTAGAGGCGTTGGAAAGTTGTGTTGTTGAAGCCTAGGGGTCGAGCCCCTTTTATAGTGCTCCTGGGGGCGCCTGATTCGCCGGGGGCGCCTGACATGTGCCTTCAGATCGGAGAAAACTCATCCGCAGCTCGGTCAGCGCTTATCCCTTCAGAATCGGCCTCGGAGCTGACTGGGGCGCCCGGGACCTCCCGGGCGCCTAGCCCAGTGTTGTTTCGAAGCGATTCTTGCTTTCTGCTTGTTTGGCTTTGACCTTGGGCGCTCGGGACCTCCCGGGCGCCTAGCTCAGCTGCCTGCCCCTCTCCTTTGGGGCGTTCTGAGCTGCAGAAACACACTCCTTCGGTCCCTGCATCCAAGGTTAGTTCCAAAACAAACAAGGCAAGAATATTAGTTCATTTTTTACAGCCGTAGCTGTCTTGTTTCTGACTTCGGGTCTCCCAAATGGAACCGTAGGTCGAATCGACGCCTACTGTTCCCTCGACGGGAAACGTGTCCTCACCTACTCCTCTCAGGAGAATTTACCTTTTGTCAACCGGCTCCTTTGGTTGGACTTTTGCCCGATCAACCTGACCAGGTCTTCGTGCCCAGTCCTCGACCAGGACTTCGTGCCCACCTTCCGAGTAGGTCTTCGGTGCCCAACCCCTTGCCAGGACTTCGTGCCCAGTCCTCGACCAGGACTTAGTGCCCACCTTCCGAACAGGTCTTCGGTGCCTAATGCCTTGACCATGTCTTCTTTGCCCAGCCCTTTGCCAGGACTTCTTGCCTAGTGTGCCTAGGGCTTCTTTCCTGCACACTTATTAAACACATTAGATAACAATAACATTTAACTTTGAATCCTTTACCAATATCAAAACAAGGTTCGATATGAGCAGGTCTTCGGTTAAAAACCTTGTAGCCAGGTCTTCGTGCCCAGTCCTCGACCAGGACTTCGTGCCCACCTTCTGAGCAGGTCTTCGGTGCCCAGCCCCTTGCCAGGACTTCGTGCCCAGTCCTCGACCTGGCCGAGGGTTGGGCACCGAAGTCATGGACTTAGGGTTTAGTCACGAAGACTTGGTTCGAGGGATTGAACAACTTAGCTGAACGATGACTAAGGACAGAAGTAGAGATGGGTCAGGGTTCGGGCGTCTCGAGATCCGGAAGTATCAGAAGCTAAGCTAAAGTCCACTCGAAGGACTGGGTGGCAACCGTCTCCTGAAAGGAGTAGGTGAAAGGCGCGTTCTCGGAGGTGGGAACTTGCGTCGGTTCGACCTAGGGTTTCATGGAAATCTGAAGTCAGAACCAAGATCCACGGTCCTTGACCATTTACTGCGTGCAATTCTATAATATCGCAAAGATTTACAGAATTTTGATACAATAGTAGTGCAGTAAATAAACGAATACACTTTTCGTTACCGACGCCCGGTGTGGATCGCACTTCGGAGTAGAGGGTCATCGTCGACGCTGGAATGCCGAGATCGGAGTTTGCCGGAGCAGAGCGTTTGAACGAAAAGCGTAGAGACGTTGGAAAGTTATGTTGTTGAAGCCTAGGGGTCGATCCCCTTTTATAGTGCTCCTGGGGGCGCCTGATTCGCCGGGGGCGCCTGACACGTGCCTTCAGATCGGTGAAAACTCATCCGTATCTCGGTCAACGCTTATCCTTTCAGAATCGACCTCGGAGCTGACTGGGGCGCCCGGGACCTCCCGGGCGCCCAGCTTGACTTGGTCCGTTGGCTTCGTGGCTGATTTTGCTTCGACTCCTCTTTGGCTTTGACCTTGGGCGCCCGGGACCTCCCAAGCACCTAGCCCAGTGTTGTTTCGAAGCGATTCTTGCTTTCTGCTTGTTTGACTTTGACCTTGGGCGCCCGGGACCTCCCAGGCGCTTTGCCCAGCTGCCTGCCCCTCTCCTTTGGGGCGTTCTGAGCTGCAGAAACACACTCCTTCGGTCCCTGCATCTAAGATTAGTTCCAAAACAAACAAGGCAAGAATATTAGTTCATTTTTTACAGTCGTAGCTGTCTTGGTTCTGACTTCGGGTCTCCCAAATGGAACCCTAGGTTGAACCGACGCCTACTGTTCCCTTGACGGGGAACACGTCCTCACCTACTCCTCTCAGGAGAATTTACCTTTTGCCAACCGGCTCCTCCGGTTTGACTTTTGCCCGATCAACCTGACCAGGTCTTCGTGCCCAGTCCTCGACCAGGACTTCGTGCCCACCTTCCGAGCAGGTCTTCGGTGCCCAGCCCCTTGCTAGGACTTCGTGCCCAGTCCTCGACCAGGACTTAGTGCCCACCTTCCGAGCAGGTCTTCGGTGCCCAACCCCTTGACCAGGTCTTCTTTGCCCAGCCCTTTGCCAGGACTTCTTGCCTAGTGTGCCTAGGGCTTCTTTCCTGCACACTTAGTAAACACATTAGATAACAATAACATTTAACTTTGAATCCTTTGCCAATATCAAAACAAGGTTCGATATGATGCTTCCTGCACCAACACAAACAAGTGTAGGAGAACAATTATCCAACCGAGACATCTTAATGAAAGTCATCAATTCATTTCCAAGAACATCAAATTGGAGCTCAATGGTGGACTCGTACTATATATCCAAGAATTTAGAGAAAACTTCTCTAGAGGAATTCTTCTCAACCATAAAGCTCTATGCAACGCGAGTTGGAGGAACAAATGAAGAAGTATATAAGACAAAGAGTATAGCTCATGTGGCAAACAAGGGAAAAGGTAAAAAGAAGAAGACTTCCTCATCCGATTTCGAGGAATCAAGTGCATCAATGGATAGTGATGCGAAAGCCTACATGGTAAGAAAAATGAGAAAAGCATTTAAATATTTTTCTATAACAAATCTCATGATAGGAAAGTGTCAAGGAGAAAAAGTAGAACGATGAAGATAATTTGCTATAATTGCCAAGGAGAAAGATATATGATAGATGAGTGTCCCCTCTTGAAGAAGAAGGAAGGAAAGAAGAAAGAAGAAGTCAAAAGAGAAGGGGAAGAAGGTGTAAAATTTGAAGGCTACATGGGATGATTCATCCTCATCGGAGGAGGAGGAACATCATGTATCCCATTTCGCACAAACGAGAATTGAAGACATAACCTCCACGACATCCGAATTTGAAGAAGAGAAGAGCTCAAGCGAAGATGAAGGGAGCTCAAGTGAAGGGGGAGGCTCAGCTTCGGAATCGGATGTATCGGTAAGTGAGGTATACAATTTACCCACTTCTACTCTTGTAAAAATAATTTCTAGCAAAAATGATGATTTGTTTAAGGCAAGAAAGAAGATTAAGGATTTGAAAAATGAAAATTTCATGCTAAAGAAAAAATTAGAATCCATGAAAATTAAGGATGATGTGCATGCTTCTTCTTCTATTTCAAATGATTCATGCTTAGAAGAAGAAAATAAGGAATTAAGGGAAAAGGTAGATAGTCTTACCAAAGCCCTTAAAAAATTTAAAATTGGCTCAAAGACACTAGAAATGATCATTGAGAGCCAAAGGGCAAGTTTTAAGAAAGAGAGATTAGGTTTTGGGAAGTCTAGCAATGGAAAAACCTATCTTTGCCTACTTGCTAGAGGACAAGCAAAAATCAAAACCCTAGGAAAGAAATGGATTCCCAAGGAGTACTTGGTTAACCCAATTAGAAAACATTTCTATTGGGTACCAAAATCAATCCTCAAGGGTTAGAGGATTTAGGGTGAGTCAACCATATGTTGCAATTTCAAATTTTTGAAATTGGTTGACTTGAGGCATTAAAGGGGAGTACTTTAGCCCAAATAGAAATTCTTGATAATATGGGCTAAATATGAAGTACTTTAATACATCTCATATTGCCTTGATTTATGATTGCATTTATGCATATGAGATATTAGGATGATGCAAATAACTCACTTATACTTGTGACATTTTGATCAGTTATTGGATGTATCACATTAGTGATAATAGACCAACTATGAGGAAAGCAAATGTTTAATTAATAGACATCTTGCCCATAAATCATAGTTGGACATTTCAAATGATTTAAAAATATTTCTATGTTTTATTTGCTATGGCATAGAGTTTCAAAACACATGATTTCAAAACTAGGATGAAAGTTTGATACAAAATTGAGTGTTTTCAAAAGTTTGAGTTTTAGTCAAAAAGTCAAATTATTTGGATTTTTCATGAAAAAAATATTTTTCTTTGTTTGAAAACATCACAAGAAATATGTTTGCAAAATTTCATAATTTTTTAAATTTTATGGAATTTTCTATGCATTTCTGAATTTCAGCTCAAAAGACTGACATTTCAGACTGATTGGTATCAGTTGACTGGTATAGAGACCAGTCGACTGAATATTCTATGACTTGGCAATTCGCTGAGGTCAGTCGACTGACAACTGTTTCAGTCGACTGACACTTGTATTTTCTGATTTCTGGGGATTTTCAGAAAATAAAAGGTGTCCCAAATTGATACCAAGGGTAATACTGCATGGGACAATCTTTTTGATTGTGTCAATTGGGGAGAATTGAAAAGTTTAAGTTAGTTTTTAACTTAATTCTTTATGTTTGTGCTGAAAATTGAAAATCTTATGAGAAGACATAGGTTAATGGGGAGAATGCATGTTTATGCTTCTTAGTTTGCTATGCTTTAAATTTTCAATTGTTATATTTGTACCTAACTTAAACATATTACCATACATCAAAAAGGGAGAGATTGTTGGTACAATTGACCCAAGGTTGATCAGATAGATCATGAGTTTTGATGTGTGTGTCAATATGGTTAAGTTAGATTTTCATGTTGATTTAATATGTGTGCTTGAGTCGTGCAGGACTTGACAAATCACACATGAGGAGTAACGGAGTGTAGCATCTGAGAGACGAGAGCCAAGGAAGTAGACTTCAAAGGTATACGCGAAGGATGACATGGAGACAAGCCGCGGGCTTGTGTGCACATCCAAGGGATGAGAGCCGAAGGAAGAGGACTTCAAGGGGCAAGCCAAGGAAGTGGACTTCAAGGCATACGCTGTAAAATACGGTGATTCGAAAATTCGGACCAGAAAATTTTTGAGATTTTTCCGGATAGAGTCGAGGGTTTCCGGCCCTACGGGAGGAGCCCAAGGGGCTTTATTATAAAAATTTAAAACTTATCGAGGGTTTATGGGTAAACTCTTAAATTACGAAAGGGTAAATAATCTAACCCTAGAGAATTACTGAGGTGGATTAAAATATATTAGAGGGTTAAACAGCTAAACTTTTAATGTAAGTGCATGATTTGGATTTTAAGAGTTTGAGGGGTTTTTATGCAAAAACATCCTCCTTTAATAAAACCTTCCTCTCCTTTTCATTTGTCGCAGCCACGCCTCACCTGTGTGATGCCCTAGCGCCGACCCGACTTCTTTTCTTCCCTTATTTCTCGCGTGCCTTAGCTGACGGCCACAACCCGACGCCATCTCCTTCTTCTTCTCTCCCTCGCGATAGAGCATACCTCTTCGCCTGATCGTGGAATCACTGTCCCTCCCGATCCATTTTCGATCGCGAATCGCAACCTCCACTATGGTCGTTTGAAGGGATGAGGGCTCTTGTGAATGGGGGTGACGTCGAGATCTTAGGGCAGATATGGACACAGGCCATCGATACCTGGTATCCCCCATGACCGGGCTCCTATCTGAGCAGAGGACGTCTTGCCGGAGCCAAGCCTACCACCAGCAACTCTCCTCTACATAGGGGTCCATCGATGGCGATCTACCCACCGTAAGTTTTAACTCCCTTGGTTTCGCATATGATTTCTTCAGAATCTTCCTATCTATCCTGGCTTTGTCTCATGGTGGCTCATCGTCGCCAGTTGCGATCCAACACTGATCCATACCAGCCAAGCTACTCACTGCATCGGGGAAGTAGGGCTGGAAACGAAGAGGGCTTACTAGGGGGTTCCATTCGAATCTTCTTGGATGCTGATCTATTTCATTGGGTGAGAATTGGTTGTAGATCCGTTCAAGCGTTCTGCTCTAGGTTTGGATTAATTCACTTCTCATTCTTTGGGTTGTTAGTTTTGGAATTTATTAGCGTATCCTTGTCTTTGTTATTTTGGCTGATTCCTTCTTGTAGTTCTACCCAAGGGATTGGAGTTGTGATTTGTTGTATGGATGTGTGGTAAGTGATGAGTTTCCCTTTTGGTAGGAAACCTAATGCTGTGATAGGTTTGGATTGGATAATGATTGGGGCTTGGACTGTTTTAGATCGGTAGTCTGCTACTCTAATTCGGGTTCTGTTGGTTTCAGATTTGTGTTCTTGGGTCTATTTTGTACCAAACTTATCCTGTTTGGTTTCTATGGTCTTTGAAGGATTTGATAATGGACCGAAACATTGGGTTGGTTGCTAATTAGGGTTTGTTTAAACCTAGGTTTAATTAAGAGGTTATTAATCAAATGGGGATTAATCATTAATTAAGAGATAAGTAACGGATGTTATAAATTAGGATGATCCTAATGAGGTTGTGTTATATTAGCTACTTGATATTGGTGTAAATAGCTAAATAACTATATCCTTTGATACAGGACATTGGGTTCTTGCGGATTATTGGACGGGAGGTTCTCCTTTGATATGGACTCCTACTTGGAGGCGGGTACCCTTTGACTTATCTTTATGATATTGCCATCTTGTTATGCATAGACTGTTATAGATAGCAGTAAGATCATACGCTATCCCTGTTTATTTATGCCTGTTCTGGATACTTATTAATTATCCCTGAGTTATTATACCTGTCCTGGATACTTGTTAGTTATCCTTGAGTTATCATGTCTGTTCTGGATACTTATTAGTTATCCCTGAGTTATTTTACCTGTCCTGGATACTTGTTAGTTATCCTTGAGTTATCATGTCTGTTCTGGATACTTGTTAGTTATCCCTGAGTTATTATACCTGTCCTGGATACTTGTTAGTTATCCTTGAGTTATCATGCCTGTCCTGGATACTTATTAGTTATCCCTGATTTATTATACCTGTCCTGGATACTTGTTAGTTATCCTTGAGTTATCATGTCTGTTCTGGATACTTATTAGTTATCCCTGAGTTATTATACCTGTCCTGGATACTTGTTAGTTATCCTTGAGTTATCATGTCTGTTCTGGATACTTATTAGTTATCCCTGAGTTATTATACCTGTCCTGGATACTTGTTAGTTATCCTTGAGTTATCATGTCGGTTCTGGATACTTATTAGTTATCCCTGAGTTATTATACCTGTCCTGGATACTTGTTAGTTATCCTTGAGTTATCATGTCTGTTCTGGATACTTATTAGTTATCCCTGAGTTATTATACCTGTCCTGGATACTTGTTAGTTATCCTTGAGTTATCATGTCTGTTCTGGATACTTGTTAGTTATCCCTGAGTTATTATGCCTGTTCTGGATACTTATTAGTTATCCCTGAGTTATTATACCTATCCTGGATACTTGTTAGCTATCCCTGGGTTATTATGCCTGTCCTGGATACTTATTAGTTATCCCTGAGTTATTATACCTGTCCTGGATACTTGTTAGTTATCCCTGAGTTATCATGTCTGTTCTGGATACTTGTTATTTATCCCTGGTTATTATGCCTGTTCTGGATACTTGTTGGTTATCCCTGTTTATTATGCCTGTCCTGGATACCTGTGGTTTATCCCTGAGTTATTATGCTGTTAGTTCCCTACAGTATCAGGTAGTGTCATATCTATATGTATGCTTAGAGATCGTGATGTATCTCCTGCCTTTGACCTTGAGGGATCTGTAGTTTTCGGCCAGTATACCTTGTAGGTTACCTGTATTTCCTGTTATAGGATTTCAGACTGAGACCTAGTATACTGAGGACTTGGGAGGGAGGTATGTGTATCTATCATACACCATCCTTGCATTGTTGCATGCCGGCGATCAGTGACTCCCTTGTGGTTGAGCCTAATCGTCTTCCGGCACATGATATGCACACACGGCCACTCATGGGTTAGTGGATACCGCTGGGTGTGTGCATTTGCTCTGTATTGCTCCGCTCGTTCGCTCAGGGGTAGTGGTTTCGGAGCGTGGTAGCAAGCAGGGATCCCTTCTCTACCCATAGACCAGAGAAGATGAGAGAGATATCTCCCCCATATATACATGGGGCGGAGTGTTTACTCCACCAGCATCCTGTCCACTCGGTCACTCAGGAGCAGTGATGGCAGAGTGCTGACAGTGTCACAGCTCTACCCACTCGGCCGACACAGTATCGCCTGTCTCGGTGGCTTGACTGGAGTTAGGGGGTGACCATGGCATTGCACCATGTGCATATTTTGCATCGTGCGTTGTTTGCTGCACTTGATTTCTGCACTTGTTTGACATGCATATTCTGGAGACTTGTTATCTGAGATTATATGTCTATTGGTATTCCATTGGTATTTATTACCTTCTTTTCAGGTTAGCTGGATTCTGGTATGTATCTACCTCAGTATTTTCAGTACTAGTCTTTCCCTATTGTTGATAGGAGACTGTATTAGCGGAACTCTTATTGTTAGTATAACATTCTAAGCATATCTGCTGGGTATTCGCTGAGTTTATGGACTCACACCGTTGCCATATATATTTATTTTCAGGTTGAAATACTTGGAGTCGCCAGAAGAGCCCAGCAGCCAGTCCCTACCCATCGCGACATGTTTTGTGTTGTACTTTGCAGTGTCTATGTTTCCATATTCAGTTATTGGATTTGTATATGTCTTGGGAGTGTTGTTGTGTGCCCTAAGGGGTTGTTGTTGTATTTGTTGTTTCGTCATAAGTCGGACCGGTCCGCAGTCAGGTATGATTTATTTTGTGTTATGGTCAGTTAATGTTTTAGTTTTGAGGCCTGAGGCCAAATATATATAATTAAACTGCGTGGTGATGTCTAGTATGTTCTGTGTATGTGTAAATTGTCCGCCGGACAGGGGAGGTGCTGTCCGATTTTATATTGGAACAGCGGCTCCTGGGTCTCGGGGCGTGACATACGCGAAGGGTGAACTTCGATGAGGTTGAGAGTGCATTTGTAAGTAGGGCAGTCGACTCGCAAGGAAAGCAGTCGATTGATACTACTAAGAGCGCACTGTAGCAGTCGACTGGTATGGACATCAATCAACTCATCTTTCTGTAAGTTCAAACAGCCAGGAGCAGTAGACTGGTCTCCAGAGCAGCCGACTGGTCTGTTCGAAATAGATCCGTTAGGCTAGCCGTTGGCTAAGGCATTAGTCAACTGGCCCAGGGGGCAGTCAACTGATGACGGGACTGAGCTGTTTGTTTAACAGCTCTCTCAACTATTTAAATGGGAGCTTGAGACTTTGGAGAGGTTAGCTCTTCATTCTAAGATCTTTACTCTAAGCTCAAGTGCTCAAGCTCCAAGTGCTCATCTTTCTCCCAAAACCCTAGCTTCAACTTGTAAGGAGGAAGAAGGATTGTGAGAGGTTGTTCTCCACCGAGAAGGAGAAAGACTTAGCCGGAGATTGCCGGGGCGTGATCCACCGAAGGATCAAGAGTTCGTCTACCTTAAGGATATGCCGTGGAGTAGGAGCAAGCAATCTCCGAACTACGTAACCGATAATGTGTTAGCATTGATTTAATTCTTAGATTAAGCTTCCGCTTGTGCTAACGTTGTAGGGAGAGTTCGAATTGGGGTGACTGAGCTATTCACCCCTCTAGCCATGCCATCGGTCCCAACAACTAAGACCCAACCTGACTTGGTTGATCACTTCAAAACCAACCTGGGATACTAACAGGATTATTTTCACTAAAAATATTGATAGTTAATCATAGCTCTTGAGATAATTCTACTTGATTGGGGGCTAAATTATAATAATTTTTTATTTGCTCAAGTTGATTGAATTCACTTGGAAGCTTAATTAGAGTGACTATATTTCAATTCTCTAGAGTAACTACGCTAATCTAATCTAATGATTTGGTCCTAATGATTTGGTCGGTTGATTAAGTTAGCCGATTGATTTAGATTGATTGATATTGTATTTTGGGTTAATTGAATGATGGTTGGTAGTGGAGTATCAAAAGCTGCCACAAATAAAAACGAGTCAATCGGATACTGAGTTAGGTCAAAATCAAGGAATGGTCAATGAGACCATCTCTTTTTGACTAAGCCAACTGGTAGCCTTCCCAGAAAAGTCGAATTTGCAAGAGTCAACCGGCATGCTTCCCAGTAAGGGTTGACCCACCATTCTTGCCAACTGAGCCGACCAACATGAGGCGAACCACAAGACTTCCTAGTAAAGGTCGCCTTGACAATTTTCAGATGGTCCTATCTAGGGGCTCAGCTCCCCAACCAAATATCCAACTCATGTCGAATCACCCATGCCGATCGGACGCTCTAACTCATCATCAAACGGGCCACCCAACTCCGGGGTCCTAGCTTTCCGATCGGATATTCAGTTCATATCTGATCGGTCCCGTCGATCAGATGTTCCAGCTCATCTCCACTCTGACCTGGCACCTCTCCTAGGCCTAGATATCAAGTTGTTCTAGCACGTGGACTGATTTGACATGTAGACTAACATAGGGGACATAGGGTAATCCTATGAGATCTCTCACTGTGCTAGACATGGGTGATACGACTCCTTGATACAACGACGAGACATTCTTCTTACCAAGATACGACATCCTGTCTGAAACACATCATTCCTCTGACAGCCTTGACATAACATCCTATCATAAACGAATCATCTCCTTTGATAGCAACGGAGGTGACACATCCTCCTCTCGGGCTATAAAAAGCCCCATTGCTTACTGCACTGTTCCTTTTTTCTATATTCTTATATCTCTGGAGATCTGACTTGAGCGTCAGAGTAAAAGGTCAAGCAGTCAATTGGTCTCCATTCTAACTCCCCTCCCTCGCTCTTTTAGATTTCGTAGGCTCTCCAGATGATTCGATCAAACTCATGGCGACTTAGTCAACCCCGAGTACAACTCACTGACATCTTCAACAGTCCCATCTTTCACCTGATCATGATGGAGATTTGGTTCACATTCCAATCAGCTTATCGATGGTCTAGTTCTCATTGATTTCAGACAGGATTAATAATAATTTGGTTTTCAATCGAGTCAATTTCACTTACTTGAAGTCGATATGAACCATCTAATTTGGTAATTGGTTTAATATAATTACTTAGATATTATCAACAAATGGACGAAACTAGAGGTATCAACTGCAAGATACTTCAAGCTTAGATTTGATTGATTTAATCTTAATATGATCTAACTCTTATCGAGTTGTTGTTCTTAATTGGGCCAAGCCTTATTAGTATTAAATCTGATCAATAATTTATAATATTTAAAACATTATAAATTTAAAAGATATTAAAGTTGCTTAAATCATCAGAAATGATTACCTCATCTAAAACAACTTTTAGTTAGATATGAACGCATGTGTTTAATAGTTGTTTATGATAACTTGATCAATCGCGCAAACACATTAATAAGAATTATATGATAACTTGGTCAATTATCACGGTGTGAGACGTTTGAAATGAGCGAATCATTTTTTACCATATGATTATATATGTGTTAGACACAAGCTCAACCCTTTCCCATCTAGTTTGATTCATGATGGGCTATGTTGCGCCGGACCGTGCGCCGTCAAACACGCATAATAACTCTAAATTAAACTCGAATATCTTAGTAAACAATACAAGTCAACTATGTTAACGAGATCATATTCGATTAATCATATATGTATGAATGTAATTAGGTGGACAATTTTAGTTTTGCAACTAATTAACTAGGTCAATGACGTGTGAACTAGTTCTAGAACCTTTTTTTCTTTTTTCCATGTGTGAAACAAATATGATACAAATCTTCAACAAATGATACAAAGTTAATTTCTTTAGACGAATTGTCATCTTCAACAAATATGAAGTCAATCTTCAACAAATGATACACAGTTATTTAGACGAATTGTCATCTTTTCTCCGAAGAAAAAAAAATAAAAAACTTGGAAAAAATAATCGTGCGAAATTTGATATCAAAGTTAATTTCTTTCCCTATCTGAAAAACAAAACAAAAAAAAAAAAACAAATTGCGACTAAGAGGCTACGATCGATGATCACAACTACCCGCCATTGAAAATATGGTTGCCGATCATGACCTACGTACAAATCGCGATATTGTAACTATGAAATCATATCTAGTTTCAGATCATGATTATCACAATCTTATGGTATGGTCGGTCACTATCTAGACCTTGCTATAATTGTTTGATTCATCATCATTTATTATCGAAAACTTAAATTGATCACATAATTAGAAAGATCATGACTTAAGTTATTCATTGGTATCACTTTTATTAAAAAAATATTACAACTTAAAATATTAAGTATTAAATTTTAAAAATAAAAATATATAATAATAAACGGATGAACTAAATCATAGAACACAAAGTGAGGGCGTTAAATTAAATTGAATTAGGTTCGAACTAAATCCAACGGGTAGGCGCAGAGATAAAAATTGTATTGGCTTAAATCGGAATTGATTTAGAGTTAATTTGCTCAAAATCAAGAGTGATTTAGACTTAATTTGGTCAAATTACAGTTGGACTAAGTTTAAGCTTTAGATAAGTTAGATTTAAAACAAAATAGGATATTTTTTTAGTAAACCATGCATCTATTTTATTTTTGAGTAATGATAGGGAGAGTGAATTTGAGAAAGTGAATGAGAGAGTGAATGACGTGGCAATTATTGTGTACACGTCCGATCGCCGATCGGACACCACCGGCGGCCTCTGATCACCGTCCCGAATCAAACTATGTCCTAAGAAGATCGGTGAACTCATCGGGAATCATCGCAATTATGATCTCGTCGCATTCACCGTCAATCCGGTGAGATCTCAATTATCGGCGATCCTGCCGGGTTCACCATCCCCCAAGACATAGTTTGATTCGGGACGGTGATCAGAGGTTATCGGTGGTGTCCGATCGGCGATCGGACGTGTACACATTAGCTGGACGTCATTCACTCTCCCAAATTCACTCTCCCAATCATTACTCTTTATTTTTTTTCTCTCCTTTTTCTCCATATGCATGTTGCAACACCGTTGTACCGTATGTCACCACTTTGTCGATCTCTTTCTTTTATTTTTCTCTTCCTTTTCTTCCCCATTTGCTTCTTCTCATTCTCTTCTCCAATGGTAGTAATCTATACTATGTGAAAATTGATAATAGACTTTGGATATTATCCGAAGTAATAAATAGATAATTACCTAAGTAGACGCATGTGAAGTAAAAGGGTCAGTTTTTTTACTTCGTCACGAAAATACCGAAGTCTTTCACCGGTTCAAAATTGGTTCGAATTTAGACCGTTTTTGAAGTAAAAAGACTTTATTACTTCATCAGTTTCATAAAAGTACTGAAGTAGTTGATTGCATATAACTTCATAAGTTACATTAATTGACGAAGTAAAATATTTATATTTATATTATGGCGAAGTCTTTTGTATTGTATTGCTACACTATTTATTTGCAGTGTCAAAGTAATTCATTATATTTTACTACAATATAATTTTAATTAACAAAAATATATATCACATTATTTTACTGCAACACAATATTTTTCACCAGCAAAATTAAACAAAAATATATATACATCACAAATATCCATCTCTTACAACCAAAAGTATATTCATAAAAGACATATTAACTGCCTCCGCGGGCATGGTGCGAATGATAATGACTCACTTGAGTGATCCCTCACTTCCCGGGTTCGATTTCTCCCTGTTAGAGTGCGCAGTATGTTGACAGAAGAAATCGCCACAGACTGCTGCGTGGTCGGGCCATTAGATACCGATATCATCAGTGGTGAAGTCGTCACGTGTCTCCGTCCCGAGATTTATCCTCGTTGACTGGTGGAAACTCTCGTTGAAGATTGTGGGACAGGACATATTAACCGACTTCACCTAAACACTTTTGCAACCATAAATCTCTAAATACAATCCATGTCCATCTTCATCCAAGACTATAAAAACCGCATTACACTATCTTTTTCACGGACCGCATTACGAATAAGAGGTCAACCTTAAACGCACTGTGCCATAAAAAGATGGTGTAACATGAAATTCGCATCTCTAATAAAAATTATTAATTACCCACGAAAAAAACATTACAAAGATGGATATTCTTACGGATCATTTGTGGACACCAAAAGATCTATAAAGGTATTAGGATTATCCAAGGCCCTGTGAAATGAGTAGAAACTCTTATAAAATCCATTGTGAAAATCAAAGTTGACAATTGGACATGTTGTAATAGCAAAATAATAACGGCAATTTACCAAAGGGCGCACCTGAGAATTGATATTTATCAAAAGGTGTACCATGGTTTTATTTTTACCAAAGGGCGTATTCATTTTAGTGAACTTCCGTTTATACCTCTTCCGCCAAAAAAAGTCTTTTCCTTTCTCTTTCTCTTTCTCTTTCTCTTTCTCTTTCTCAATAACAAATCCCGAGGTACGGAATCTGCTTTTTCAGATTTGTCATTTTAAAATAATATATTTAGGAATCGGCTAAAAAACAAAGAAAAATTATTTCCATTAACGAAAGTTATTTTTCAACTGATTTTAAAAATTTAAAGTGATGAATTTTTATATTTGATTAATATAAATTAATATATTAAATAATATTTAATAAATATATTAATATATAATAAAGATTTAAAATTTAAAAAAGTCTAAAATTTTTTATTTCAGATCAAGCGTGGACATGAAATAAAAGATTTCAGTCCCAGCGTGGGCCTGAAATAGAAATATTTCAGGCCCAGCGTGGGCCTGAAACAAAAGATTTCAGGCCCTGTGTCGGCTTGAAATCATGTGTTATGATAGGGTTTTTTACGTAGGCCTGAAACATAAAAAAAATCTCTTTTTATATTTTTGAAATCACAATAAAAATCAGTGAGAAAGATTACTTTACGTGAGAAATTCGAATTAATATAAAACGTACATTATATTAAAAACTAACTTTTATATATATATATATATATATATATATATATATATATATATATATATATATATATATATATATATATATATATATATATATATATATATATATATATATATATATAAAATAAAAACAACTTCAGGTACAGGGCCTAAAATCAATTGATTTCAGGCCCTGTGCAAGGCCTGAAATCTTGATTTCAGACCCTGCTTGATTATATAATATTAATAAATATAAAAAAAAATAATTAATAGACATAATAATATATATTAATTGGTAAAATTAAAGATATAAGGATAATTTACTAAAACAAGCTATGATTCTACATTATTGTTATATCGTTTTGTGCCAACTGATACAGTATGAGAACATCAGTGGGTTTTGACCAAAACCCACTGATAGACCTCCCATATTTGGATTTCTGAAAACCCTATATCAATAGACAGGGTTGACCTAGGAGAAGATGTTTTAGGTGTCCAAACATCTATACACTCTATATCACCAATGCAATAGGAGTAGTTTAGAAATATCAGTAGGTTTTGACCAAAACCCACTGATGGACCTCCCATATCTGGATTTCTGAAAACTCCATATGAATAGAGAGGTTAGAGATATGAGAAGATGTTTTAGGTGTCCAAATATCTATACACTCTATATCACCAATGCAATAGGAGTAGTTTAGAAATATCAATGGATTTTGATCAATCAATAATGTAGAATCATAGCTTGTTTTTGTAAATCATTCTTATATCTTTAATTTTGCCAATCAATATATATTATTATGTCTATTAATTATTTTTTTATATTTATTAATTTTATATAATCAAGCAGGGTCTGAAATCACAATTTTAGCAGGGCCTGAAATCAATTGATTTCAGGCCCTGAACCTGAAATTGCTTTTCCTTTTATCTATATATATATATATATATATATATACCTGAAATTGCTTTTCCTTTTATCTATATATATATATATATATATATATATATAAAAGTTCATTTTTAATATAATGTACGTTTTATATTAATTAGAATTATATTTTTCACGTAAAGTAATGCTTTTCAGTGATTTTTATTATGATTTTAAAAATATAAAGAGATGTTTCAGGCGTACGTAAAAAACCCTATCATAACACATGATTTCAAGCCGACACAGGGCCTGAAATCTTTTGTTTCAGGCCCACGCTGGGCCTGAAATCTTTTATTTCAGGCCCAACGTGGGCCTGAAATCTTTTGATTTCAAGCCCACGCTTGATCTGAATTAAAAAATTTCAGACTTTTTTAAATTTTAAATCTTTGTTATATATTAATATATTTATTAAATATTTTTTAATATATTAATTTATATATATACTGTTTACGTATAATATATAGATATATAATATATTATTTTATATATATATATATATATATATATATATATATATATATATATATATATATATATATATATATATATATATATATATATATATATATATATATATATATATAAAGGAAAACAACTTCAGGTTCAGGGCTTGAAATCTTGATTTCAGGCCCTGCTTAATTATATAAAATTAATAAATTAAAAAAAAAATAATAGACATAATAATATAAATTAATTGACAAAATTAAATATATAAGGATGATTTACTAAAATAAGCTATGATTCTACATTATCGTTATATCGTTCTGTGCCAACTGATACAGTATGAGAACATCAGTGGGTTTTGACCAAAATCCACTGATGGACCTCCCATATCTGGATTTCTGAAAACCCTATATCAATAGACATGGTTGACCTAGGAGAAGATGTTTTAGGTGTCCAAACATCTATACACTCTATATCACCAATGTAATATGAGTAATTTAGAAATATCAGTGGGTTTTGATCAAAATCCACTGATGGACCTACCATATCTGAATTTTTGAAATCTCCATATGAATAGAGAGGGTAGAGGTAGGAGATGATGTTTTAGGTGTCCAAACATCTATATATTAGATATCACCAATGTAATAAGAGTAGTTTAGCCATATCAGTGGGTTTTGGTCAAAACCCATTGATATTTCTAAACTATTTCTATTGCATTGGTGATATAGAGTGTATAGATATTTGGACACCTAAAACATATTCTTATATCTCTAACCTCTCTATTCATATAGAGTTTTCAGAAATCCAGATATGGGAGGTCCATCAGTGGGTTTTGGTCAAAACCCACTGACAATTCTAAACTACTCCTATTGCATTGGTGATATAGAGTGTATAAATGTTTGGACACCTAAAACATCTTCTCCTAGGTCAACCCTGTCTATTGATATAGGGTTTTCAGAAATCCAGATATGGGAGGTCCATCAGTGGGTTTTGGTCAAAACCCACTGATGTTCTCATACTGTATCAGTTGGCACAAAACGATATAACAATAATGTAAAATCATAGCTTGTTTTAGTAAATTATCCTTATATCTTTAATTTTACCAATTAATATATATTATTATGTCTATTAATTATTTTTTTTATATTTATTAATATTATATAATCAAGCAGGGCCAGAAATCAAGATTTCAGGCCCTGCTCAGGGCCTGAAATCAATTGATTTCAGGCCCTGATGTTGCTTTTCCTTTATATATATATATATATATATATATATATATATATATATATATATATAAAGTTCATTTTTAATATAATGTACGTTTTATATTAATTAGAATTTTTCACGTAATGTAATCTTTCTCAGTGATTTTTATTGTGATTTTAAAAATATAAAGAGATGTTTCTTTATGTTTCAGGCCTACGAAAAAACGTATCATAACACATGATTTCAAGTCGACACAGGGCCTGAAATCTTTTGTTTCAGGCCCACGCTGGGCCTGAAATATTTCTATTTCAGGCCCACATTGGGCCTGAAATCTTTTATTTCAGGCCCAACATGGGCCTGAAATCTTTTGATTTCAGGCCCACGCTTGATCTGAAATAAAAACTTTCAGACTTTTTTAAATTTTAAATCTTTGTTATATATTAATATATTTATTAAATATTATTTAATATATTAATTTATATATATACTATTTACGTATAATATATATATATATAATATATTATATATATATATATATAAAAAGGAAAACAACTTCAGGTACAGGGTCTGAAATCTTGATTTCAGGCCCTGCTTGATTATATAAAATTAATAAATATAAAAAAAATAATTAATAGACATAATAATATAAATTAATTGACAAAATTAAAGATATAAGAATGATTTACTAAAACAAGCTATGATTCTACATTATCGTTATATCGTTCTGTGCCAACTGATACAGTATGAGAACATCAGTGGGTTTTGACCAAAACCCACTGATGGACCTCCCATATCTGGATTTCTGAAAACCCTATATCAATAGACAGGGTTGACCTAGGAGAAGATGTTTTAGGTGTCCAAACATCTATACACTCTATATCACCAATGCAATATGAGTAATTTAGAAATATCAGTGGGTTTTGATCAAAATCCACTGATGGACCTACCATATCTGAATTTTTGAAATCCCCATATGAATAGAGAGGGTAGAGGTAGGAGATGATATTTTAGGTGTCCAAACATCTATATATTAGATATCACCAATGTAATAAGAGTAGTTTAGCCATATCAGTGGGTTTTGGTCAAAACCCATTGATATTTCTAAACTACTCCTATTGCATTGGTGATATAGAGTGTATAGATATTTGGACACCTAAAACATCTTCTCATATCTCTAACCTCTCTATTCATATGGAGTTTTCAGAAATCCAGATATGGGAGGTCCATCAGTGGGTTTTGGTCAAAACCCACTGATATTTCTAAACTACTCCTATTGTATTGGTGATATAGAGTGTATAGATGTTTGGACACCTAAAACATCTTCTCCTAGGTCAACCCTGTCTATTGATATAGGATTTTCAGAAATCCAGATATGGGAGGTCCATCAGTGGGTTTTGGTCAAAACCCACTGATGTTCTCATACTGTATCAGTTGGCACAAAACGATATAACAATAATGTAGAATCATAGCTTGTTTTAGTAAATTATCCTTATATCTTTAATTTTACCAATTAATATATATTATTATGTCTATTAATTATTTTTTTTATATTTATTAATATTATATAATCAAGCAGGGCCTGAAATCAATTGATTTCAGGCCCTGTACCTGAAGTTGTTTATATATATATATATATATATATATATATATATATATATATATATATATATATATATATATATATATATATATATATATAAAAGTTAGTTTTCAATATAATGTACGTTTTATATTAATTCGAATTTCTCACGTAAAGTAATCTTTCTCACTGATTTTTATTGTGATTTCAAAAATATAAAAAGAGATTTTTTTTTATATTTCAGGCCTACGTAAAAAACCCTATCATAACACATGATTTCAAGCCGACACAGGGCCTGAAATCTTTTGTTTCAGGCCCACGCTGGGTCTGAAATCTTTTGATTTCAGGCCCACGCTTGATCTGAAATAAAAAATTTTAGACTTTTTTAAATTTTAAATCTTTATTATATATTAATATATTTATTAAATATTATTTAATATATTAATTTATATTAATCAAATATAAAAATTCATCACTTTAAATTTTTAAAATCAGTTGGAAAATAACTTTCGTTAATGGAAATAATTTTTCTTTCTTTACCTTACGTTTTTTAGCCGATTCCTAAATATATTATTTTAAAATGACAAATCTGAAAAAGCAGATTCCGTTACCTCGGTATTTGTTACTGAGAAAGATATAGTGAAAGAGAAAGAGAAAGGGAAAGACTTTTTTTGGCGGAAGGGGTATAAACGGAAGTTCACTAAAATGAATACGCCCTTTGGTAAAAATAAAACCATGGTACACCTTTTGATAAATACCAATTCTCAGGTGCGCCCTTTGGTAAATTGCCGAAATAATAACTACAACCTTTGCCAACGAGATAATGCTCATCCTTCCATACTCCCCCCAGAAGTTTTATCTAGTGAGTTAGTCACCTTATATCACTTAGGCTGTGTTTGATGAAAGATAATTCATCCTGTAGGCTACGTTTGGTGAGGAGTAATCCATCCTGTAATGTAATCAAGATTACATTACAAGTTGGATTCCTTTGTTTGGAATAATTTTAAAATTGTAATGTAATGAAATCTCAATTACAAAAGTTGATCAAGATTTGTAATCTCAATTACAAAACTAACACCATGTAATCTGATAACATTCCCTATCCTCAATTCCCGAAACCTATCGGCAGAACCCTCCGCGGCCATGGCCTCGCCGGTCGTCGGTCGCCGGCCGGCCGGCGGTGGTTGCCGGCCTGTCAGTCGCCAACCGTGGTCGTCAGTCGTCGTTGTCGGTCGTCAACCGTCAATCTTTAATTACATTACAGGATGGATTACCCCTCAGCAAACGCAGCCATAATGGTTATCAAATATTACATACAACTCGTTACCAAACATAATAATGTAATGTTAATTACATTACATTACAGACTTGATTACATTACAGACTCGATTACATTACCCCTTACCAAACGCAGCCGTAATGTAATCAAGATTACATTACAAGTTGGATTCCTTTGTTTGGAATAATTTTAAAATTGTAATATAATGGAATCTCAATTACAAAAGTGGTTCAAGATTTGTAATCTCAATTACAAAACTAAAACCATGTAATCCGATTACATTCCCTACACTCTATTCCCGAAACCTATCGACAAAACCCTCCGCGGTCATGGCCTCATCGGTCGGCCGGCGGCGGTCGCCGGTCGTCGGTCGTCGGCAGGACGTCGGCCGACCGACGGCGGTCGTCAGTCGCCAACTGTGGTCGTCGGTCGTCGTTGTCGGTTGTCAGCCGCCAATCTTTGATTATATTACAGGATAGATTACCCCTCATCAAACGCAGCCATAATGGTTATCAAATATTACATATAACTCGTTACCAAACATAGTAATGTAATGTTAATTACATTACATTACAGACTTGATTCCATTACATTACATTACATTACATTATAGACTTGATTACATTACAGACTCGATTACATTACAAACTCGATTACATTCGATTGTGCTCTCGGGACATCCTCAGGAAGAGAGCCTCTCGGGCCCCTCTCGGGAGACATACCCTGGAAGGAAACCTCTCCTGGGACCATCCCGGGGAGTAAGGTCCCGAGATCACCTCGGAGAAGTAGAGCGCCCGAGATCGCCCGGGTCAAAAGACCCCGAGATCACCTCTGGGAGGCGGAGCCCAAGTAGCAGTTGACCTCAAGTAACGATCCCCCCCTCTTTTCTCAGATCTATGGATAAACATCCCCATTAACGCGAAGTCATCATGAGCCTTAAATACAGCAATGGGTCGAAACACGTAATGACGGTGCGGACCGTTTCAAAGGCTATCTAGTAACTGCTGAAGAGGGGGGACGTGGCATAGATTATGGGGACGCGCCAATTCTGCCGCCACCGGTATAAAAGATAATTCAACCCCTCTGATAAAGGGGTTATGCTCTCTTCACTACTCACACATTTTTCCTGCTTACTACTCCCCTTCTCCATCGAGGCACTGACTTGAGCGTCGGAGTGGGCTCCGCCGGACAACCTTCGATGTGTTCCCCTAACGCTCGTGTTGATCTCGTAGGACGCAGAGTTCCTCCCCTCCTGTCGGCATCCAAGTGGGCTAAACCTCGGTAATTGACCATCGACGTCGATTCCTTCCGGAACAAATTTGGCGCCGTCTGTGGGAAACCAGCAAAGCACCTGAAGGAGCATTGATGGCAGGACCAGAGGGACAACCGATTGTCTTGACAAGGGAGGAACTAGACCTCTTGGTGGCCAACGCCATCAAAGAAGCGCTGGAGCAGCACCAAGTCGAACAAGCTGCCTCGCGGCAAGGGGCTCCCGCGCGGGAGGAGATCCCTAGAATCTCCATCTCACACTCGCGATGATTCGTCACCCCAATAGGACGACAGGATGAAGCAACTCCAGGTCTCCAAAGAGACTCTCCCGGGGATATCAAGAAGGTCCACTCGGTAGCCTCTAGCACATAGAGGCACGAGGAAGGACAAGGGAAAAGGGAGGAACCTAAGGCTTCCCATAAGGTTCCCTCCACTCCCTTCTCATCTAAGATTGTTGACGACCCCATGCCGAAGCAATTCCGTGGGCCTAGGATCGCTGATTATGACGGGAAGACGGATCTGGAGGATCACGTCTGCAAATTTGAGAACGCGACACTCTTGCACCAGTACACTGACGGCGTAAAGTGCCGAGTGTTCCTGAACACCCTGTCTGGAGTAGCCTAATGATAGTTCCAGAGGCTGCCACTAGGTTCTATCAACTCCTTCGCGGAGTTCAGAACCGCCTTCCTCCACCACTTCGCCAGTAGCCATCGCTATCAGAAGACGACGCTCAATCTGTTCGCCCTCAAGCAGAAGCCGAAAGAGCCGCTCAAGGAGTACATCTAGCAGTTCAACAGGGTGGTGCAAGATGTGCCCAGCGCAACGTCAGAAATCCTTGTCAGTGTCTGCACTCAAGGGCTCGCGGAAGGAGATTTCTTCCGATCCTTCATGAAGAAGCCCCTTGTCAGTTTCGATGACTTGCTGGGGCACTCCATCAAACACGTTAACGTGGAGGAGGTACAATACGCCTGTCGCAAGGAACCAGTTGGAGTCCTCCCTCCCGCTGTTCCCCGGTCTGAAAGGAAGGAGCCCCCAGCTCCAACTCGGGGGAAAGACCTCCACCTCGGGAAGGATCAGTGGGCGGGTAGACGCTAGCTAGTTGAGACGGTGGATACAGAGCAGCCGGAACCCGGGTTGAAGTACTGTGGTTTTCATGGCAGCATGACACACTCCACCAAGGAGTGTCACGCCTTGAAGAAGAAATTCAGTGAGGAGGCCGACACCAAGCCTGGAAGAAAGTGAAATAAGGCGGGGTACTGCTGAAGGTCTCCACTTAGAAGCCTCTCTCCTCGATGACAGCATGTCGGGGAGAACGAGACCCAGCATCGGTCTCGGTCATGATCGCGAGGAAGAAGTCTGGGACCTGCACCCCAAAGATCTCTCTCCTTAGAAAGAGATCCACCGAAGGGCAAGGCCCCTATGCGTGGCCCGCCTTCTGGACACGTTGGAGTGATCTCTGGAGGACCTACCGGAGGAGACTCTCACCGGGCAATGAAGTCTCATACTCGGCGGCTGAAAAACTACTCTATTGGGACGAGCCGGAGCCAGGAGCATGACCCTACAATTTCTTTCGGTCCAGCAGACCTGGAGGAGGTGGAAGCTCCTCATGAAGATGTCATAGTAATCATAGCCCGCATCGCCAATTACGAGATTAAGCGCATCTTCGTGGGCATAGGAAGTTCCTTGAATATCCTGTACAAGGTGGATCTGGACCAGATGCAGATCGACGAGGAAGACCTACTCCCAGTCTCGACCCCGCTGTTCGGTTTTACGGGGTACCGAGTACAGCCGATAAGGCAAATCACCCTATCGCTCTCATTGGGTAGAGACACGTTAGAGAGGATCAGAAGACCGCCTTTCTTGGTTGTGGGCGCTCCCTCCTCTTACAACACAATCCTGGGGCGCCCGGCGCTCAGTGTCTTCCAGGCGGCGGTCTTTGTCTACCACCAGAAGATAAAATTCCCCATAGGCGATCGAGTGGTTGAAGTCAGAGGGGACCAGCTGGTGTCTCGGCGATGCTACAACAGGGAAGTCTGGACAGAATCCCGGAAGAACCCAAGGGCATTAGAAGATTAACTGGAGGAGATGGTCAGGCACAGGGGGAGAGGGACAAAAGGCTTGAGAGGCCCTAACAGACCAACTATCTCTGATCCTTTCGGTCTTGGTAAGATTTACCTTGCATACTATGTACCCACCTGTGTATCTTGCTGCCTTGCAGCAAATTCAAGTAATAATGGAAGTGCACTCTTCAACATATCAAATGTGCTACCGAGGACTTAAAAACCCTAATACCTCGCGGTGTTGCAGATGCCCGAGGTACTTAGGCTTGGTTTGGGTTGCTACGGACTCCCAACCAAGGGTAAAAACCCTAATACCTCGCGGCGCTGCGGATGCCCGAGGTACTTAGGCTTGGTCTGGGTTGCTACAGACTCCCAACCAAGGGTAAAAACCCTAATACCTCGCGGTGCTGCGGATGCCCGAGGTAATTAGACTTGGTCTGGGTTGCTACGGACTCCCAACTAAGGGTAAAAACCCTAATACCTCGCGGTGCTGCGGATGCCCGAGGTACTTAGGCTTGGTCTGGGTTGCTACGGACTCCCAACCAAGGGTAAAAACCCTAATACCTCGCGGTGCTGCGGATGCCCGAGGTACTTAGGCTTGGTCTGGGTTGCTACGGACTCCCAACCAAGGGTAAAAACCCTAATACCTCGCGGTGCTGCGAATGCGCGAGGTACTTAGGCTTGGTCTGGGTTGCTACGGACTCCCAACCAAGGGTAAAAACCCTAATACCTCGCGGTGCTGCGGATGCCCGAGGTACTTAGGCTTGGTCTGGGTTGCTGGGACTCCAAACCAAGGGTAAATACCCCAATACCTCGCGTGATGTGGATGCCCGAGGTACTTTAGGCTTGGTCTGGGTTGCTACAGACTCCCAACCAAGGGTAAAAACCCTAAATACCTCGCGGTACTATAGATGCCCAAGGTACTTAAGATTGGTCTGAGAGCTACGGACTCCCGACCAAGAGTCAAAATCCCTAATGCCTCGCGGTGCTACAGATGCCCAGGGGTACTTAGGCTGGACTGTGTAGACACCCGACTGAGTAGGCGAGACTCTGGCCCGGGACAAGTTGCGCCACGATGCTAAAGGCTAAATTGATCTACCCGACAAAAGGGGAACAAGCAAGACATCAGGACATTTATACAGACATGCACACACCAAAGGTAACAAATATTTTCCTTAACTTATAGGGGAAATACATTGATGACAACATCTCAGAGAAATACCAAAGCAACAATCAAAAGATCCGGTAAGGGGAATCACTCCTCTACTCGGGCTTTCTTCACCATTGCAATATCCCCGTAGAGTCGCTTGGCTCGAAACCATCTTCCAATTGCCGGTGAGCGGGGATCCAGGCGTCATGATGAAATCCTTGAGTCCTCGGCCGTAATGGAAAAATCTCGTCCTTCATCCGCGTAGCCAGTGCCAGACGAGGATGCCTGAGGTAACACATGGGTGTGACAATCCCATCTGAAGACCCCGACCACCTCTTCCCGCAAGGAAACATCCAACAACAAGGACGACACAACATTAAGAAGGAAGAGGAGGGAATAGCAGCTGCAATTTCTCTCCGGAGAATGACACTGCATCAAGACGCAAAGAAGAATTGCCAAGAAAGAGGAGAGGAAGTAGTGGTTGCACCCCTCCCTCTTGGTGACGGTACTGCACCATCCCCGACAAACACCATCTGATCCCCAAAACTCGGGGAAACGAGGATTCGGAAGAGGATGGCGTTTGAGGCAGACAGGGGATGTACCGCAATGGGGCGCCCAGGAAGAGGTAACCATCGGGATATGTCATCTCCGCCATGCCCCCTAGCGGATCCCGTGATGTCTCTTCTGGACTCCTAGGATAATCCCGGAGTCCCACCTTCGCCAGGATCTTCAACGAGGCCCTGGACATCATCTCCACCATGCTCCCTAGCAAGTAGTGCGAAACATGAAGTTTCACCTTCACTGGGCCCTTCGGCAAGAAGCACTACTGCGCCTTCGCTATCCTCCCCGGCGGCGTAAATAACTCCCGTCGGAAATAGGGGCAGAGGAAAGGACAATGACATCTCGCCACAAAGAGTCTGTCAAGGAAAGGAAAGCGGAATGAATGGGGAAGGATGGTTCACCCCTCTCCCCCTATTTATAGTGACCACTGCCTCTCCACGCATTTAATGCCGGCATGGCATGGGAACAGCAACGGATGCCAGCTTTGAAGCGTCGCTTCGATTGGCATGCCTTCGCCGCGCCTGGGAAACCGCGACACTTTATGAGTCAATCCAAGAGATCGCGAGGGCGACGGTTCATAAGCCGCCAGCATTTTCCAAAAGAGAAGAGTCGATGGGGGCCACACAGGGGAATAAATGTGAGCTTGGCATTTGAGCTTGCGAAGTTATCCTGGGAGGATCGTACCCCGGATCAACCCCGAAAAACATCAATCTTTCTATTCTCTAAGCCCTCGCTGCAGAGACACGTGACACGTGGAACCAGACTTAAAAGCATGCACAAGGTAGTAAGGTAAAGAAATATGATCATTTTCATCAAAATTGATACATCAGGACTAAGCTCCCTGATCGACACCTGACCGTGCAACTCCTGGGCCTCGGGAGAGAACCCCTCTCAAGCACGGCCGTCACTCATAAATTTGGGTCAGCACCTGGAAGCAGAAGTTGATCCTTCTTCAACTGGTCGATGACCCGTGGAAGCCTTGCTTCAAGCGCCTCATTACCTGGTCAGCAAGGATATCGACAAATTTATCTGATTCCAGGAACTTAGCCTTGAAGTATGCCTCAGCCTCTCTTGTTCTAGAAGTCTCAGTCGCTCGAAGGTCACGCAGCTCGGCCTCAGCAGCCTCCTTAGCGCCCCTCAGTTGTTCCACCTCGACAGACATTCTATCTTGCTCTGTCAGGGCATCATTGAGTCTGTTTGACGCGACCCATACCTCCGAGCAAGCCTGGGCTAGATCATCCTCGAAGATGGATACGCGATCAGTCGCCATCATAAGGGCAAACTCCTTCTGTCCAAGCAGTTGTGCTTGATTCTGAATGCACGCGTTCAACCTCTCGGTTGAGGTCACCATAAGTCGGATGTCGCCCGACAACTTCTTCTCTCTCATCCAAAGCTAATCCCGCTCCTGCGTCACCTGGAGCAGGTCCTTGATAAGGGCCACTGCCCGCTCGGAAGCCAACCGTTCTCGGTGCCGAGAACCATATAGGGCGGATTCCTTGGTCATCAGGGCGTTCAGCTGATGCTCCACCTTTGCCCGTAAAGCTCGGCTGACCCCCGCTTGCATAAGACCCACCCGATGCTCGTGGTCGGCTGTAGCCTCCGCTCTCAAAGCCCGGCGAGTTAAGGCCTCAACCTGGGGCTAGGAGTATAAACCTCGGCCGGCTATTAGGCAGTCTTCGACCACCTGGCATTGCACCAAGGAGTTACAAAGAACGTACATGAGAAAATAACCTATGTAACAGTAAACTACACTTTCAGAAGGGTCTCCCGGAGAGTGGTTAGGAGTCTGGCAGAGACTCGTACGGTTGCTCCTCCGGGGACCTTGAGGTGTCAGCCCGCCCCTTGGACGGCGACGAGTCCCGTTGAGGAAGAAGTAGCCGGACAACCGGAGCTTCAGGAGGCTGGCTAGAGGGGTCGGAGTCACTCTCCTCGGAACTAGAGGTCCCCTCGGATAGAAGCCCCTCGGTCGGAACCTCCTTCAACTGCACTGGGGGGAAGGATTGCATGGAAGCCTCCAATGCTGCATCCAACCTCTTTTTTAGGCGATCAAGCTTCATCCAATATTGAGTATGCAATACCTCCTTACCCTTCGGAATCTCGACCGTGACAATTAAGGAAGAGCCGGGGGTCGGAACACCTACCTCCGGAACTGACGCCGGCGGAATGGGAGAAGATATGAGAACAGATTCCTCACCCTCGGAAGGAGAGACAACCTCCTCAGGAACTGGGGGAAGGGGGTTGGGACCACCGGAGCGCAACCTTTTCCATCTGGGGCCCAAGCCCTCCGGAACCCGTCTTTTCTGCCGTCCAGTGACCTGTACTAGTAAGGGGATGGTAGGAGGGGAGGTCCCCTCATTGACCTCCTCCGGATGAACAGCAGTCGAGGGAGGGCCCTCACCTGAAGGAAGATCCGCCGCAGGGTCAATCGACGGGTCAGAAGGTTCCTGGCTTGCAACAGGAGGGGGTGCAGCAGTAGCCTTTGCCCTTCCAGGTGAGACAGGCCCATGGGATGATTCAGCGGCCCCCCCCCGAGAACTCGGCAGGCGCAGGGGGTGCCTCAGGAGCAGTTGGGGGAGGAGTCAATGCCTCCCGGTTGGCCTCCTCCTACTTAATAAGTCGGTCTATCACCTTAGCGAACATAACTTCCTCTGCTATAGTCAGACAAGAAAACATCAGTTAGAACTAACAAGCACTGATGGAAAAGACAAACATACCGAGGCTGGGGCTAATTCGGGTCACTCTGGGGCTAAGGCCCGCTCGGTACATAAGCTCCTCACTCTGCACCAGTCCAGGGCCGCTGAACTCCATGCCGGAGAATACATTCCTAGCGTGCTGGTACGCATGATTCTGGAGAAACTCCCCTAGAGAAGGAGTCGGTGGAGCCTCTATCTAACGAAGAGGACTGAAGGGCAACACGGGCAGTCGGATGAAGAAAAACTTCTCCTTCCACCCTTTGTGCGAAGAAGGGAACCCTCTTAAAGACCCCTCTGGAGCCTATCGGAACCTAAAGACCCCTCTGGAGCCTATCGGAGAAAAACTTCTCCTTCCACCTAAAGACCCCTCTGGAGCCTATCGGAACAAAGAAAGAATGAAAGAGACGAGGGGTCAGGGGGAGGTCAAAGAGCTTGAAGATGATGTACGCCCCTCCTATCTGACCGAAGACATTTGGAGCCATCCGGTGAAGGGGGATATCGAAGTAGGAGGCTATATTCATGAAGAAAGGAGGAAGGGAGAAGCGGAGCCCTGACTCTACCTACCCCAAGAAAAACGTCGAAAAGCCTGCAGGAGGCTCCAATGGCGTCTGGTCTACCCAGGGGATAACCACCGTCATCTCAGCCGGAATGTCGTAGGCCTCAATGGCCACCTGCAGAGCCTCCGGTCTCACTCTCGAAGAGGCCGACTCATACCACTCCGCCCGGTAACCTTCCATGATTCCTAAGGGAAAAGGCGAGGAGGAGGCGAACTACTTACGGTCAAAAGAGCCCTTAGAGAAGAAAATGGAGACAAAGTGCACCCAGCCACGCAGTCAGAAGTTGGCCGAGCATCCTCACCTTCCCTTCTTATACCCGGGAAGCCGCCTTCGTTAACGCAATAGGGACGAAGCACATGGAAAGCACGAAACCGCCGCATCGGGGCTACACCGGAGATAGTCGCCTGACGTGAGCCAGCTACATCGACGCACAGTAAGAGGTCGTGCAGAGGGCCGTTGAAACATGTGGCGATGGGACATTCGCAGGAGGACCCTATCACCATCAAGGAGCGTCATGCGCCTTTATAGCGGAAGGACAGGTATCATTGTGATACTTCGAAAGTCGTAAGATCCTTTCGGGAAGGATGAAACCAAAAAGGGATTTCCTAGGAATCGGGAGCAACCTCTACCATCCTAAGACCCCGCATGACTACTAAAGGAGAAGTAATGGGTGTAAAGACCCACAGGGGCGCAACTTCTTTACCACCACACTAGTCCGATCAGTCAGCCACACTTCCTTCGATCAGACTAGAAGGGAGGGACTTGTGATGGGGTTGAGTAGCCTGCGGCGGGCACGGGGATAAAGAAGCTACGTGGCAAAACGTAACGAGTCTGAGCGACTCCTCTGTTAGAGCTCTCGGGACACTTTCAGGAAGAGAGCCTCCAGGGCCCCTCTCGGGAGACACGGCCTGGAAGATCAGATCAGAAAACCCCTCCCAGGATCACCCCGGGAAGCCGGGTCCCGAGATCACCTCGGGGAAATAGAGTGTCCGCGACCGCCCGGGCCAGAAGACCCCAAGATCACCTCGGGGAAGCGGAGCCCAAGTTGCATTCGGCCTCAAGTAACGATCCCCCCTCTTTTCCCGGATCTATGGATAATCATCCCCATTAACGTGGAGTCATCATGACCCTTAATGCCACAACGGGTCGAAACACGTAATGACAGTATGGACCGTTTCAAAGGCTATCCAGTAACCGCCGAAGAGCGGGGGCGTGGCACAGATCATGGGGACGTGCCAAGGTAGCCGCCGCAGGTATAAAAGATAGTCCAACCCCTCCAGTAAAGGGGTTATGCTCTATTTGCTACTCGTACATATTTTCTGCTTACTACTCCCCTTTTCCATCGAGGCACTAACTTGAGTGTCGGAGTGGGCTCTGTCGGACAACCTCCGGTGTGTTCCTCTAACGCTCGTGTTGATCTCGCAGGGCGCAGAGTTCTTTCCCTCTTGTCGGTATCCTTGTGGGCTGAACCACGATGACTGACTATCAACGTCGATTCCTTTCAGAATATATATATATATATATATATATATATATATATATAAAATCAATCATTATCTGCTTACTAGTTAGTAATAATAGGGTCGATTTAAGCAACAATTATTATTATTTATTTACAAAGGATATCCAGGATTACGCCCGACTAATCCGCTTGACTGACCGACCCTATCCTATAGCCTTCAACGAGAGTCCCCACCGGTCAACAAGGGTAAATCGCGGGACGGAGACACGTGTCAACTTCACCATTGATGATATCGGTACCCGATGATCCGACCATGCAGCAGCGATTTCTTCCGTCAGCATACTGCACGCTCTACCAACAAAGAATCGAATTCTGAAAATAAAAGATCATCCAAGTGAATTATTATCAATTATGCCATGTTCGCGGGGGCTTAAGCAACAAATTTATCGGTCATACATATGTATAAAGGATCGCCTTATATGTTTATATTTTATCCTAAACCTACTGTACTAAACCATTTGAAATGATGTCACTTTTGCACCCATACATATGTATCGAGATTTTCATTTTATTTGAGTTGACTCCTGCTTCACTCCAATCGTTTTTAAAAACAAAAGGAAAAAATGGAGTGGAATGTGGAAACCAAATTATTTTCTTAATGAGCTAATTTTCATTCACTCAAATCGGTTTAAAAAATCAATCATAAATAGAATTAATCAAATATGAACATCACAATCAAATAACTAACAGCCTGTTTGGAAAGGAGGAAATTGGAATTCCTAAGGGAATTGGAATTCAATTCCCTTCTTTGGTAGCAAATTTTAAGAAGGAATTGGAAAGAAATTGAATTCCAATTCCCTTCACACACCCCAAAATAAATCAGACCCAAAAGGGTCTGATTTGGGAAAGGAATTGAATTCCATTCCCTTCCAACTTTAAAATGACTAATTCACCCTGCTGCAATCCTGTTGCAACCCTGCTTCCATCTTTATTTTGCTTAAGGGTAAAATGGTAAAAATATAATAAGTGATTTCAATTCCGATTGATTCCAAACACTGGAATTGGAATTCAATTCTGTTGTTTACTATTCATTCCAAACATGGGAATTGGAATTCAATTCCGGTCGGAATTGAATTCCGACCGGAATTGAATTCCAATTCCTTACTTAAAAATTTCCAAACAGGGTGTAACAGAATATACTTAGAAAAAATAGACCATAAAACGGGATTCTGTACGTTATGAAGCTGGTGAGTGAGTCTGTTTTTGGGGTTGATCAGCGATCGACTTCAAACGAGTATACATCCTGGAACACAAATCAGAGAACTCCGATAAAGTTCGGAATAGCTCAGGCAAATACGTCTTGAGACTAGTAACAGGCTTCTCCCTCACCTGCTTCAGCAGCTTCCGGTGGGATTCAACATCTCCGTCAAGTGTAGTTTTGAGAGACATAAAATCCAAGATTGAGAGATATAAAAATGAATATATCTCGGATCCCAAGATTGACATAAAATTCAAAACTATCTAAATAATTCAATAGAAACTTGACCTAAATTTTTAGTTTTGGTCTCCTTTTGATGTATCTGTCCATACCAAACCACAATGCATTCCTAGCATTAGTTTATATGACATCTACACATCAAAAATCAATTTTCAAGCAATATGACCTCAATATCATATTTTCATGCATGAAACATAAACCCAATATGCCAAAATCTAAGGATTCAGACTCAAATCCGTCTCCAAATCCTTTGGCACACTCTATGATGTATCTAGACTTCCAGAACAAATCCTCCCGAAATCCATTTACCATGGGTCCCAATTTGATTTCTAGAGCTCCCCCTTGAGCTCTTAACCTTAGCCACCTTCTTAGGTGACTCATCCAAGGTTACTAAGCCACATCGGTATACCTCCGGTGATCCTTGGCTCTCAACCGTTACCTTTTTAATCTTGGACGACTTGTCCTTGATTACTCCTCCCTTACCAGTGTCTTATGCCCTTCTAGCATTTGACATTCTTTTGGTCTTGGAGGTACTCAATTTGGCATTTTTGGATTTTTAAATACCCAAACATATGTCAAATCCCCTAGGTCCAATAATAAACTTATCTAGGACTCTCTCCATTTCTTCAAGTCTTGCCTTCAAGACTTGATTTTCCAACTTTAAAGCTCTAACCCTAGAGTCAACATATCCACCTTTCTAGACATATGTCTCCCCTTCTTATGATTAATGTCTTGCTCATTTACTACTTTCCTTCCCTTAGACATAGTAGTTTGGGTATTATTTGGTCTAGCCTTGGGTAATAATTTCTTAGGGTTATCTATCTTGTTAACCCTATTCCTATCACTATATTCAAATTCATGATTATGCTTGGGTAAATAATCTTCATTATTTTTAACAAGCATATAGGAATTAGAAATTGAATTGAATTTCAAATAAAGGATTACCTTCCCTTTTACTTTTGAAGCTCCCCCTTGATTTGAGCTCCTCTTTTTCTCCAATTTCTTCAAATGACCTAGATTTTTGAGCTCTCCTTTCCTTGGGCATTTTTGTGGTAGTGGCCCCGCTCACTACACACGAAGCAAATTATATGCTTCTTATCTTTCTTTTCCCTACCACCTATGTTAGATGTTAAAGAAATTGACTTCGATTTAGGGTTTACCTCATTTTTCTTACCCAATGGACACTTGTCCTTGTAGTGTCCCTTCTCATTGCTGTTGGAACTCGGATGGCTAGAGAGGGGGGTGAATATAGCCAGACACAAACTTCTTTCGCGTTAGGGGTTTTCTGCACTTCACGGTTAGTAGCACAGCAGCGGAAACAATAGAAACAGAGTAGTGCAGAAATGCAGACAACAAAACAAACTGAAACAATTAGCAAGATCGCTAACAAGGAGGGTTTACAAAGTTCGGGGATAACTTGCCCCTATTCCTTAGCGTGCCCTTAAGGTGGGTGATCCCTTGATCGTCGACAGATCAAGCCCCGGTGAACACCGAATAAGATGCAACCTCCTTCTCGGTGGAGTAACCTCTCCACAGCGTTTCAATCAAAGATATAGTTTTAAGCACAATGAAACACAAGAAAGATCTTACTTAGCACTTAGCACAGACAAGAACACAACAAGCTTCTTCCGAGCTCCACCCAGCGACGATCTCACGCAAGAACCCCTTTCTTCGTGTCTTCTCGCTGTTGGACTCAAAGCCTCTTGTTCCTTCCTCCAAGTGCTCAAGCAAGGGATGGTTGCTTCAAAGATCACAGTAGCTTTCTCAAGAGAGGATGATCAGCCAAGAGCGCAAGCACGCAGCAAGAAATCGCAGCAGAAAACTAAGGCAACCAAAAATCTTGTCTGCTCTTCTCCACCACGCTGCTTATCCACTCTCCACTAGCGCCAGGTCAACATCTCACTGCAGCCTCCAGCTGCTCTCCTACAACTACTAGCCACCACCGATTAGGAGCCAAGCAACGAGGCAACGGCCTGCTCCCTGATCGGTCACCAGACCGATCAGGAGCCACACAGTAGGTTCCCAACCTCACTGTGCGCTCCCTGATCGGTCACCAGACCGATCAGTCATCGCTGGATCGGTCACCAGACCGATCCACGAAGGAGCAGCCTGCCAACATCCCTGATCGGTCACCAGGCCGATCCAGGGACTCAAACCTAGCCCTCCAAGCTAGGGTTTCATCCAACCTAGCCTTCCAAGCTAGGACTTTCTCACCTAACACTCCAAGTTAGAAATTTTCACCTAACCCTCCAAGTTAGGACTTTTCACCTATGTAACGACCCGGCCCTGTCTAACTGTTGGCCGTGTCGTTACTCTACTACTGGTCTTCCCGCCCCTGGCCAGCGGGTTTTTGCCTTTCCCAGGATTCGAACTCTAGACCTCCAGGCTAAAGTACTAGAGTTCCTAACTAATCCTGGTAACCAATTGAGCTGCAGCTCAATTGGTTACCAGGATTAGTTAGGAACTCTAGTACTTTAGCCTGGAGGTCTAGAGTTCGAATCCTGGGAAAGGCAAAAACCCGCTGGCCAGGGGCGGGAAGACCAGTAGTAGAGTAACGACACGGCCAACAGTTAGACAGGGCCGGGTCGTTACAGAAGGGGCAGCTAAGTCGTGAGGGACCGAGTGTTGAGAGAATTATACTCGGGAAGGGAACCCTTAGGTTTAGGGATGGACCAGTCGATTGATTCTTAGATCAGTCGACTGATGAAATGCATAGAAAGATCAGTCGACTGATCTTAGGTGCAGTCGACTGGTGTCAGTTGGAATTCGAACGTTGGGCTGTAACGTTCAAATCCAACGTGGACCAGTCGACTGGTGCTTGGACCAGTCGACTAGTGACGACTATTTTCAACTGTGAGCTCTATTTAAGAGAGCTCGGTTTGGCTGAGCAAAGGTTGACGAAATAAGCTTGGTTAGAGCTTATTAGTAGTCTCCTAGTGCTCAGGTATTGTCGCGAGTTTGTGGCGAGGTTTCTCCACCCACAAGGAGCGACAAGAGCTAGCCAGAGGTCTTCCGGGGATTCATCCACCGACGGATCGGGATCGCCCACCTTACGGATATCCGTGGAGTAGGAGTCTTATCTCCGAACCACGTAAATGGTTTGTGTTAGCCTTTGTTTATTTGTGTTATTAGTATTTCCGCTTGCGCATGATAACATTGTAGGAAGAACCGCGACCAAAGTGGGTCATCTGCTATTCACCCCCCTAGCCGTACGTTAAGGTTCCAACAAGTGGTATCAGAGCAGGGGTCGCTCGTCTATGGACTAACCGTCGAGAGAGCAAAAGGCTAGAGAAGATGGACTCGGAAGGTCTGCTAGGATGGAATACTCGGATTCCACCTCCATACGACCGAGAGGACTTTGATTATTGGAGGAAGCGGTTGGAGACATGGTTCCAAATGGATTGGGACCATTGGACCGCATTGGAGGTTCCATTTGAAACTCCAACAGACAAGAAGGGAAAACGCCTCCGACCTCGATATTGGACCAAGGAGCAAAAGGAGGAAGCTGAGGCAGATAAGGAGGTAACTAGAATTGTATTAAATTTATTTATTACCTTCATATATTGTGTCAAATATAGGAGAATACAAGAATGCGTATGAGCTATGGAGAAAGGTGATAGCTTTACATGAAAATTCGACACAAAGTCAAGGAGAAGAGGAGTACAAGGAAAAGGGGTCATTGGTCCAAAAGAAGGAGAAGGACTAATCGGAAGATGAATCAAGTTCAACATCCGAAGAGAAGGAGAAAGTGGAATCGTCTACATCCTCAAGTGAGGAAGAAATAGAAGAAGTCTCCACGTCAAGGATTGAGGGGGAGGAAAGACCATCCTTAATGCCGGAGTAAGAAGAAGTGTCCACCTCCACCAAAGCAAAGTCAAACGATCATATAATTTACTTTGGATGTAATCAAAAGGGACACTACAAGGACAAGTATCCATTGGGTAATAAAAAGGAGGTAAACCCTAAATCCAAGTCGATTTCTTTAATATCTAACATGGGTTGTAGGGAAAAGAAGAAGATGCACATTAGGTGCTTCACGTGTAGTGAGCTTGGTCATTACCATACCAAATGCTCAAGGAAAGGAGAATTCAAGAAATTAGAGCATTTGAGAAAATGGGAGAAGAAGGAGAAGAAAAAAGCTCACATCAAGGGGGAGCTACAAGGGTAAGGGAGGTAATCCCTAACTTTAAGTTTAAATGTAAGTCAAATTTAAACTCCTCCATGCATGTTAGAAATAATAAAAATTATTTACCCATGAATAATTTTGGATTTAAATATCATGATAGGAGTAGGGTTAATATTGTAGATCAAAATCCTAGAAAAATCATGCATCATGATAAATTCAAAACCTTTAGACCTAAGGACCAAGGCATTAATCCCAAGAAAGGGAGGCACATGCCTAGGCAAATGGGTAGGTCTAGGAATGTCCAAGGTGGACATGTTGATTCTAGGTTTAAGAATCTAAAAATGGAAAATCAAGCTTTAAGGACAAAGCTTGATAAATTAGGGAAAACCCTAGATAGATTCACTATTGGATCTAAGGGTTTAGGTATGGTGTTGGATGGTCAAAAACTCAACAATGATAGATCGGGTTTACGATACCGATCTAAGTTCTCCGATGTCAATGAAAAGAAATATGCTAGGTAGCATATAACTATAGCAAGGAAGAGAAGTCGAAGAATGGCTAGGGAAAGTCATTAAAGGGAAGAAAAAGAACTTAACCAAGGACAATGTGTCCAAAGTTAAGAAAGTTAAGGTTATAGGCCAAGAGTCACCGGAGGTACACCGGTGTGGCCTAGTGTTTGTTGAGTCACCTAGGGAGGTGGCTAAGGCTAAGAGCTCAATGGGGAGCTCTAGGAGTCAAGTTGGGACCCATAACCTATGGATCTTGGGAGGATTTCTCTCGGAAGTCTAGATGGGTCATGGAGTGTGCCAAAGGATATAGAGACGAATTTGGAGTCTCAATCCTAGGGATTTGACAGATTGGGTTTGACTTTCATGCATGAAAATGTGACATTGGGGTCATATAGCATGGAAGTTGGTTTTTGATGTGTAGATGTCATATAAACCAATACTAGGGATGCATTGTGGTTTGGTATGGGCAGAGACATTAAGAAGAGGTCAAAACTAGGACTTTAGGTCAAGGTTCAATTAAACCATTTAGATAGTTGGGTTTAGTGTCAATCTTGGGATTGGTGATAGATACATGTTTGAATATATTTTTCTCAAGTAGACACGGGTACCACAAACTTCTCCATAAAATTTAGAAATTTTTGAAGATTTGAGGAATTTCTGGTGCATTTCAGAAATTGGGTCAGAAATGCTAAAAAAAAGGCTGAAATCAGGGTACCAGTCGATTGGTTCAGGGGGCAGTCAACTGGTAACAGTGCCGTCGGAGAGAGACTAGCTACTATATGATTTTTTGATGGGGATCAGTCGACTGGTAACTATTGCAGTCAACTGATATAGGCTGAAACTATTTTTTAGCAATCGAAAAGTGTCGTAATGATGTAAAACAAGTGTATAATCTTATGGGGGGTTAATGCACTTTGTTTATGATCACGAGAGGTTAAAGGATCTAATAAGAGGGAAATTGTTGGAGTTCTTTTGAAGTGTGGCAAAGGGGGAGAAGTGTTGGGTTTAAGTGGGAAGCCAAACACGTCTTTGCAAGAAATCCTTAATGATAAAAGAAAATATTAAAATTTAAAATTTAAAAAGTAAGGTGAAGAAATCCTAGGTCAAGGGAGAACTTAGGTAAAGGGGGAGCATTGTTGCTCATTTGGTGGCAAAGAGGGAACCTTGGGAAGGTTCTTAAAAAGCCTTTGTAAGTTCAATATAGGGGGAGACTTGGAGAGGTTCTTAAAAAGCCCTTTTTGGTAAAAGTTCTAAATTCATTGGGGAGGTTTAGGTGTGGGGATGCTTTGTGATAAGATCCATGCATGTTTGCATTGTATACGCATTGGCGGTATAAGTCCAAGGTGAAGCCTTGGCAACGTAAGTCCAAATGTTTATTTAGCATTGTAATTGCTATTTGTTTTCCCTAACTTAAACGTATTGCCAAACATCAAAAAGGGGGAGATTGTTGAAGCAATCTATGGTCCCGAGTGACCATATGTTTTGAAGTTTGGGCAATGAAAAGAAATATGCTAGGGTAGCATATAACTATCGCAAGAAGGAGAAGTCTAAGAATGACAAGGGAAAGCCATTAAAGGGAAGAAGAAGAATTTAACCAAGGCCAAGGTGTCCAAAGTTAAGAAAGTTAAGGTTGTAGGCCAAGAGTCACCGGAGGTACACCGGTGTGGCCTAGTGTTTGTTGAGTCACCTAGGGAGGTGGCTAAGGCTAAGAGCTCAAGGGGGAGCTCTAGGAGTCAAGTTGGGACCCATGGTCTATGGATCTCGGGAGGATTTCTCTCAGAAGTCTAGATGGGTCATGGAGTGTGCCAAAGGATATAGAGACGGATTTGGAGTCTTAATCCTAGGGATTTGGCACATTGGGTTTGACTTTCATGCATGAAAATTTGACATTGGGGTCATATAGCATGGAAGTTGGTTTTTGATGTGTAGATGTCATATAAACCAATGCTAGGGATGCATTGTGGTTTTGTATGGGCAGAGACATTAAGTGGAGGTCAAAACTAGGACTTTAGGTCAAGGTTCAATTGAACTATTTAGATAGTTTTGGGTTTAGTGTCAATCTTGGGATTGGTGATAGATACATGTTTGAATATATTTTTCCCAAGTAGACATGGGTACCACAAACTTCTCCATAAAATTTGGAATTTTTTGGAGATTTGAGGAATTTCTGGTGCATTTCAGAAATTGGGTCAGAAATACTAAAAAAAGTCTGAAATCAGGGTACCAGTCGATTGGTTCAGGGGGCAGTCGACTGGTAACAATGTCGTCGGAGAGAGACTAGCTACTGTATAGTTTTTTGATGGGGATCAGTCGACTGATAACTGTCGCAGTCAACTGATATAGGCTGAAACTATTTTTCAGCAATCGAAAAGTATCGTAATAATGTAAAACAAGTGTATAATCTTATGGGGGGTTAATGCACTTTGTTTATGATCACTAGAGGTTAAAGGATCTAATAAGAGGGAAATTGTTAGAGTTCTTTTGAAGTGTGGCAAAGGGGGAGAAGTGTTGGGTTTAAGTGGGAAGCCAAACACGCTTTTACAAGAAATCCTTAATGATAAAAGAAAATTTTAAAATTAAAAATTTTAAAAAGTAAGGTGAAGAAATCCTAGGTCAAGGGGGAGCATTGTTGCTCATTTGGTGGCAAAGAAGGAACCTTGGGAAGGTTCTTAAAAAGCCTTTGTAAGTTCAATATAGGGGGAGCCTTGGAGAGGTTCTTAAAAAGCCCGTTTTGATAAAAGTCCTAAACTCATTTTGAAGGTTTAGGTGTGGGGATGCTTTGTGATAGGATTCATGCATGCTTGCATTGCATACGCATTGGCGGTATAAGCCCAAGGTGAAGCCTTGGCAATGTAAGTCCAAATGATTATTTAGCATTGTATTTGCTATTTGTTTTTTTTGACTTAAACGTACTGCCAAACATCAAAAAGGGGGAGATAGTTGGAGCAATCTATGATCCCGAGTGACCATGTGTTTTAAAGTTTGGGCAAAGGGTTTAAGTTTGGTTCACCCTTGTGTTTGATATGTGTATTTGAGTGTGCATGTTTGCATGATACACATGGACTTAGTTGGACGGCTTCGTGTCCGGTGAAGGATGGCATGAGGAGACAAGCCATGGACTTGTATGCATCCGAGGGACCGTGGACAAAGCAGGAACGATGAGCCGAGGGAAGCGAACTTCGAGGCATACGTGAATGATGGCATGAGAACGAACCGCGGGTTTGTATACTTCCGAGGAACGAGAGCCAAAGTTGAAGAAGACTTGAAGGTTGTCGAGGCTGCTAGAAGCAGGAACGATGAGCTGAGGGAAGCGTACTTCGAGGCATACGTGAAGGATGGCATGAGGACGAGCCGCAGGTTCGTAGGCATTTGAGGGACGAGAGCCAAAGTCGAAGAAGGCTTGAAGGCAACAGGTCGAGGCTGCTGGAAGAAGGGTCAGCTGAGTCGTGAGGGTCCGAGTGCTGAGAGAATTGTACTCAAGAAGGGAAACCCTAGGTTTAGGGATGGACTAGTCGACTGATGCTTAGATCAGTCGACTGATCTTAGGTGCAGTCGACTGGTGTTGGCTGGATTTTCGAACGTTGGGCTGTAACGTTCGAATCCAAGGTGGACCAATCGACTGGTGCTTGGACCAGTCGACTGGTAACGACTATTTTCAGCTGTGAGCTCTATTTAAGAGAGCTCGGTTTGGCTGAGCAAAGGTTGACGAAATAAGCTTGGTTAGAGCTTATTAGTAGTCTCCTAGTGCTCAGGTATTGTCGTGAGTTTGTGGCGAGGTTTCTCCACCCACAAGGTGCGACAAGAGCTAGACGGAGGTCTTCCGGGGATTCATCCACTGACGGATCGAGATTGTCCACCTTACGGACAGCTGTGGAGTAGGAGTCTTATCTCCGAACCACGTAAACGATTTGTGTTAGCGTTTGTTTATTTGTGTTATTAGTATTTCCGCTTGCGCACGCTAACATTGTAGGAAGAACCGTGACCAAAGTGGGTGATCGGCTATTCACCCCCTCTAGCTGTACGTCAAGGTCCCAACAGCAACAACACCTGAGCACTTGTAGACTACTAATAAGTTTTACCCAAGCTTATTTTGTCAACCTTTGCCCAGCCAAACTGAGCTTCCTTAAATAGAGCTAGGTACTTTCTAACTGTTACCAGTCAACTGGTGCCAATACCAGTCGATTGGTCCACTCGGATTTGAATGTTATAGCCCAACGTTCGAATTCTAGTCGACACTAGTCAACTGCACAGAAGATTAGTCGACTGATCTTTCTATGCTCAACACTAGTCGACTGCTCCAAGCAGCAGTCGACTGCCCAAACCCTAAACTTAGGGTTTCAACCTTGAGTACAATCAGTTAGCATTCATTCTCGCCCGACCAACCTAGACCTAGTCTTCTAGCCTCCTCCATCATCCTTGCGTCCCTCGGATGTCTCCCCATCCTTCACGCCTTGCCTTCTGGATCTTCTTTCAGCCTCGGTCCTTGTTGTCGGGTCTTCCTTTGCCAAGATGTCACTTGGACTTTTCTCATTTGTTGTACCTATATCCTGCATGCTCACAATGCATATCAAATACAACAATAATCCTAAATTAAACATTTGCCCAAACATCAAAATATAAGGTACCTAGATTGCTCCAACATAAACCACACGTGCAGCATTGAGATCCCTCTTCCTCCTCACCACGCGATCTCTGTTCTACTCCTCATCTCTTCGACCCCATTCTCCTCCTCCTTTGATTGAACGACACCGCAACCTCCCCTCCTTGTGATTTCCCCTCTGTGCCTCGATTCATCAACTGATGCTAGAGCATATCTTCTTCACCTTTGTTGGATGCTCAACCCTACAACAATTTTCCATTATCCGTGCCTTAGATTATGAGAGACCAGGGAAGAGCGAGCTGTCAGAAGGATCGCCAGAGGCAAGATCGGGTCTTCCACCTTCATCGAGGGTGCATCTACTCTCGAGTCATGCCCTAGTGTCGGCCCATCATCGCCGCTTCCCTTTGCACGCAGGTAAGCCAAGTTTGGATTATAGATCAGTAAAGAAGAATGGTTTGGATTGTTCTCTGTTTGGATAGAAATCTATTCTGTTCAGATTAGATGGGCTGTGATTTTGTGTTTGGGTTGGGGTTTGAATCTGGTGTTGGATGGAGAGGCCCTTTTACCATGAGTTTTTCATTCTTTTTTTTCTTTAGAGACCGATCTGAGATTTGGATTTGGATTTGGATTTGTTTGTGCGTTTGCCGTGAATTTCAAGTTGCAGGAATTACGAGGTGGCTTTAGGGTGAATCTGTAGATGGTTTAGATCTTGTGTAAGCGGTTTGGATCTGAGAGTTGGGAGTTAGCTTCGTGTTGGAATGCTTGAGTTCCCCATGTCTTGCAGTGAGCTGCTTTATTGGATTAAGCTGCTCAATTTTGGAACTCGGTTGCGTGAGCTACAAATGAAGGGAATGTTGGATTGTTTCATGGGTGATGCTTGACCGAACTGTAGGTTGATAGCAAACTTGTTTTGGAGCTAAAGTATTTTGATGTTGAGGTGTTCTACCGTCAGCAGATTTGTAAGTTTGAGAATTTTTGTCGATCGAATTAAATTATGGATTGTAGGTTTTGTAGTTGGATGAGTTTTAAATTTGATCAGCTTGTTACCGTTCTGACCTTAGTGTTAATTATGTTTTGGATTAGTCTTGTGGAGTATTGTGTTGATCTTGTGATTTGTTGACCACCTCTGAGTATTAGGGGTGATACATGTATAGAATTCTGATCTAATTATGTTGTGTATTGGTTAGATTATTTAAATGGAAGTGAGCGCATATGTGGTTTGGGGGAGATTTTGTGTAGATTGATTCATGTGATTTAGAATGGATTGGCTAATGTGATGTATCATAGATTAGTTGGATTAATAACTAATCAATGGGTTGATTAAATAACCAAGGATGAATAAATTAAGGAGTTAGTTAATCAATAAGGTTCGATCTTAATTATCTTTAGTAGTTAATTTAACTATTTTAATAAATATATAAATAGCTAAACATTGTCCTTAACACAGGACCCTGATTGGATATGAATTAGCTGGATGAGAGATTTTCTCTGATACGTTCTAGATTTAAGGCGGATACTTATCTTTTATTTCCTGTAGATTATTGAACTTAAATGTATTGTTGTTTTATTTCTGAGTATGACTGTTTTACCTTATTCTTTGTGTTTTAATATCATCCGTTGATACTTTTTTGTGCTTGGTCTTTGAACTACTCAAATTTATATCCATACAGTCTTATCTATAGATTTCTGTTCTGTAAAGTACTGCTCCTAAGCGAGTACTTAGAAATAATCATTAAACACAATTAGAGTTTTGGTTGACATTAGATATACCCTATCCAGTAGTCTAGTTGCATGTTTATGGATTCTGGTATTTATTCTTCATACCGTTGCGTAGTTGTGACTTGGTTGTTTGTGCATTTAGTATCATGCACTATACCTATATAGTTGCATGCTGACGAACATCGGCTTTCTTATGGTTAAGCCCATTATCAGTCATTTAGCTCCTCTGCCCACTCAACCACTCATGGGTAGTGATAGTTGCTAGAGTATGAGCAGCTGCCTTGTTATGTCACACTCGACCTCTCATGCATAGTGGATGTTAGAGTTGTAGGCAAGCAGTTGACACCTTCACCGTTATTTTCGAAGGATATCAGAGCTGTTGGTGGCTCCACCTTTTTCTTGGGGTTTTGGAGTAGTTTGCTCCCCAACATCCTGTTCACTCAACCACTTATAGTAGTAGTAATTATTGGAGTGCGTACAGTTGTCACAACCCTACCCACTCGGCCTCACAGATGTGATGTGATGGCGGCTTGATTGGCGTTAGGGGTGACATATGTCATTGCATCAAATGCATTTATTGCATTTTGTATTTTCTTATGTTTGTTGTATTTATGTGAGCTATGATTGTTACATTTGGTTGACATACATGCATACTTTATTATTGCACTACCATTCTATTTTACACATGCTCAGATGTTATCCTGTTTTTCGAAACTGTATACTATTGTATCTACTTGCTTGATATATATTTTTTTTATGTCATGCATTTATCTGCTCTTATGCCCGCAGAGTTTGCCCGGACTCACCACCCCCCACCATCTAATTTTGTTTCATATAGCAAATAGATGTATTACCTTGAGCCAAGAGAGGATCTAGTTGTCAGTCTCATAGTGTCGAGTCCTTTTGCAGTTTTCAATATTTATTTTATATCCGCATTTACTTTATTTTTGTACTTTCGTTATTTCCGCATTTATATCATTAGATTGGTATTTATATCCTCAATAGACTTATGTATAGTCTGATGTGTTTGGTCTTTGAATTTAAATTTGAGTTTCTATTTGGATATGTCCTCTCTTTTATTTTAATATTTCATATCGATATTAACTACGTGGTTGTGAAACTTATTTTACTATTGTGATGTTAGTCGTGTGAGGTTGTACTATATTTTGTGGAGAGATATCTATAATTATCCAAATTATCCACCATATAGGGGAAATGTTGTCCAATTTTTGAGCAAGCATGGGCCCTTAGGGACGTAACTTTTGAGATCGTGAATATAATCAAGAGAACTAAAAAAACCGAGGTCATTGATCTATTAACCAATTTTATCTAAAATTGATTTTCATTAAAAAAAATTAATTTTCATTAAAAACAACTAAATCATCCGACTGATTTATAAAATTTCAAAAATGAGATACAATAAAAAATCGACTGATTCAATTAATCGATTGATATTTTTATCTATCGATCCATTAAAGATAAAATGAAAAATAGATACATGATTTAATAATTTTAAAATTATCCTATATAATTTAAGTATTTTGATTTTTTTTACGCGATTCAATAAAAAAACCGAAGGTATTTTGGTATGAAAGATATTTTTTTTATTAACAATAATTATAACATTTTGATAGATCTGCATGGTCATGTTTTGCTAAATTGCCCAGAAACTTTTATATATGAATGTTTTTTAAAAGGAGCAATCTCTCTGGAAATCAGACCCTAAAGTCAAAAGCTCCTCTTGTTTACTTTTAATAAAGTTTCAGATAAGTACAGCTTATCATAACTTTATGGTAGTTTCTGAAAATAAATTGAAAGAAAATATTTTGCTAGGTTTTAACAATGAATACTTAACAGATAAATTTGTGGATTTTAACAGTGGCTAGGTGTCATATTGTTCTAAATGAGTATGATTTCGGCATACTGACAGTGTATATTCCACTTAGAATTAGATGTTAAACTCCTACTAACAATATCTATTAACAGTACCGTGAAATTCATACCTGCAGTACTTTTAACCAGAAGTCTTTTAAATTTTACTGGTTTAACAGTAGGCCCAATAACTATTGATAATATTAACCACCATCAGGTTGCAGAAACATAGTCTTAACCATTGTTGAACCATCCATCATCACGCATGATATATGCTTCTGGACTTTCATTCACCTCTCCAAAAATCAAAGGAAACAAAAATGTACTATAAGTTTGATAAAAAGCTAGTTCATCCAAACATGTAGAACTTCTTTCTGTCATCCTGTAGGGTATGAATTTGAGCATCAATGCCATTGCAGGACAGAGAAAACAAGCTCATATAGACCTCTGAGCAGAAAGAATATGTAGGATGATAGTTCAGGCATCACAATCAGAACCTATCTCCGAATTATATTTGCTGTCTTTGGGTGTGCCCCTATATGAAATCCGTTTTGTAGGCACCAGTAGATTGTTTTCTTCTTCATCAATTGCCAATGGGCGTTCAATATCTTCTCTGTGAAAATCAGGGTGCACATATGCATCTTGAAGGTAAGCTCTCAAATTTAGGAGTGGTTCTGTTGCTCGTTCTAGTGTGTCCTTCACCATTGCATCCTGCAAACACAAATTATCGCTTTAGACAATGTTTTTTCGGTTCGTTTCATAAAGAAATAAACTCCTATTTGCTGCTGCTTTTTTTTCGCCAATCAAAGTGACTATGTCTGAGCAAACCTGCAAAGGAAACTTGACAAATGCAGGCTCAAATCGGTTCTTGCAATATATGTGGAACCATATTGTCAACAGAGGAAGAACAAGTATAGTCGTGGTGAGGGAGGCATGCTTGGTACTCAACAAGCCCATAAGTAAAATTTGTGAGATGATCATTGCAATAATCACTCGTTTAACGACATCTGGCCAGAATGCTGCGGCACTTTCATATTGCTGGCTGTATACATTTATGATCTTGGAGCATCACACGGAAAGATTATCAAGAACGTCAGGAAAAATGAACAAGTGATATGCATATAGTAAACAATATTTCTAAAATGAACTGCATCTTCAATTCCAGATTCAGAAAAAAAAAAAATTGTGTAGATACAAGGAAAATAGAAGCAACAGGCAAACTTTAACTGGAACTCGTAAACTGATGTCATGGAATACAGATTGGTGAGTGAAAAATTCTCAAATTATCTTGGTCAAAATGTCTTCATAAAAGTGAAGAAGATAACTATAAGACGCTGAACATCATACCTGATGGCGAAACACCACATATGCTAGGCCGAAGAACACAAGTAGGAAGGGAAGAAAAATTGGAGCCACAACAAAGTAGACAAACCCAAGCAAGAAGTATAGTTGTATCCGTGGTTCTGAAGAAGCAAATTCTAAACAACCAGGATTCATAGCCTGTTCGCGATCTTGGTCAGTTTTTACGAGGAATGTGTTCTTTAGATGAAAAACAATTAATGGTTTGAGTCGAAGTATTTCTCCAGCAACACTAGCCCATCCGTCGACCATTATATATGTGATGAAAAATGTTGCTTTCATTGGAATAGACATCCCAACAGTTTTTGGAATTCTGTTTTTTTTTTTTTGAAAAAAAAAAACAATATCAAACTTACAATGTGAAAAAAAGAAATTAAACCGTCAATCATTTTGAGTAAAGCTTGCAAAGACTAACAAATGAGAAGTAATTGTTTTCCTAAGTGGGTTTCCAGTAAGAAGCAAATTAAATTAATTTAACAGTGAAACATATGAAATGAATATATATATATATAAGTGATATGGTGTGCATCCACCGTGGGCGACTGAGTGCACGCTGGCCCTAGAAGTGTTCCAGGTGCCCGAGTGCTGTGCATACACTTAGACGTGTGTGTTTATGTTGTGCACCCTGTGAGCACTATTTTTATTTAATTTTTTAAATTTAAATACTATACCCTAAGTTCTAAGTTCTATTTTGTTTTTTTTTAAAATATACTAAGTGTTCACAGGGTGTGCCGTATAAGGTGTGTGACATAACAAAATCATATATATATATATATATAGCTGATAAATATATATATTTTTATTTATTAAATGAATCATATAATGATACCATATAAAATGTATTAAGATACTTAAATAAAAAAAAGAATCATATAATATAAAAAAGATATTGGTATAATATAAAATAGAATATCATCATTGAAATATGTATATTTAAATCAAAAAAAAAAAAATAAAAAATCAATCAGATAAAAAATGTCCTATTATATTAACGATCTAATTGTGTGAGCATCCATGACATGCATAAATCATTTCTGTTTCTAAGTAACTAAAAATAGGAAGATATAAACATGTACAAGATAATAAGTAAAACAAAATTTTCACATACGCATCAGCTGATTGGTGGAGGAAACTATCTAGTTGTTGGAATGCTGTTCCAGTAATAACACTCCCAAGAAATACATTAACCAGAATGAAAAGATAGTACTTAGAAGCAGATCTCCTGTCCAATGATGATAGGGATATATGACCTTCTATCTTGGACATCGTCATGAGAATTGTGGGTAGAAGAATAAGAAATATCTTTAATGCAATGCCCGGTAGAATACCTTGTATAACTGACTTGGTTAAATCCCTGCAATGGGATTTGACAATTCAAGATTAGACATTGTCAACAAACATGTATAAAACAAAAATTAATTATGCTTTGTTTTTAAGCTTTGAATGGACTACAAATGCAAGGAGATTAAGAATCATGTAAATGTACAAGAGATAGGAATTCTGGGGAGGTCCTTTTGTGTCCTCACAATTTCCTATACAAATAATTTTGACAAAAAATGAAATGTCTCATTACAAAGATGAATGTTAAAAAGAAGAGAGCAATACAAACTTACCATTCCATTACAGGCCTTAAAAACGGCATGACCTTCTCAATTCCCTCAATATTGGCTAGAGACTGAACAAATGCAATTGGGATCATGAAGAAAAAGGTAAGAAAGAACAGTGCAACAGCCATAAGGAACCTCCTAATTGTGAGCTCCACAAAAGGGATGGAAAGATTGGACCAATACACATCACGTGGCTCAGGAGCCCAATCTGTTAACCACAAAGTAGGATTACTTGATTGCTGTGTTTGAGCACAAACAGCTGCCCCCCATCTGCTTTTGAAGGAGACAAAAGCTGCTGGCATTAGTACGGCAGGATCACTGATTATCCTTTCTCGTTCTGCTGCTTCCTTTATCAAATAAGAGTAGCTATTATGAAGAATTAATTTTTAAGTAAACAATGAACAAACCCTAGGCAAACCATTTCTATGGGGCAAGAAATGAATGCAGCATTACTTTTTCTAGTTTACAGGATTTGTTTCGAGATTATGTAGTGACACTAATTTATTCCATCATGTAAACTAGAAACAAAATCAAACTAAGGAATTCAAATAAATCTACCTTGTGTGTGTGTGTGTGTGTGTTACATTGGAGAGAAGCTTAAAACAGTCAGAGAACCTTATATGAAAAAAATGTAACTTCATTATGAATACTGCAAGGAACAATATTTATATCATGAGTATTTTTTCTTAAGAAAATCTGAAGAATACTAAATGCTTACTTCCTTCCGTAGCTTCTCTATCTCAGCCCTATAGTAGTCAATCGCATCCACACTCTTTCCCAGTATACCAAAAAGTCCTGTCTATGAAAAATATAGAAACCCAATACATAAATGTTGTTAATGTCAGTCATGTTAAGAAGAGAGGCTTCATGCATCATCATTACATGTACCTTTGTAGTTGGTCTTTTGTTGGGATTTCGCATAGACTTGTTTTCATAATAAACAAACCAGTTCTCCAAGCTTTTCCTAGTCTCCACCAATTTTGCAAGTTCATTGGTATTGTATACAACCTATCACCATTAGAAAGAAGCATCATAAGGGGTTAATGGATTCATAAAAATCTTTCATCCTGCATATTATGTATAAAAAACAAAGAACCATGCTCCAACGTATCAAACTTGGTGATTTTCTTAATGCATGGACCTTTTCTTTTCAAAACACAACAGAATACTATTAGCTCAAGGGAAATTATTGCCAGAGTAACAAGCATCAAATCGCAAGAATACAAATATACAATCGTATTGCACAAAAAAAAAAAAAGCTTACATTGTTCGTTGGAATTGAATCTTCATGGTCCATTATCGATTTGTTAAGAGATATTAGGTTGTCGAGACAAAATAGATAGGGAGAAACAAAAGAGAGAACAGAGAATGGGGGAGGGAGATATTTTATTAAAAGGGCATTTTAGACTTTTCACCAAGGGTATTTTTGAGGAAAAAAAGTTATAATTGGGTTGTGGTGTTGCGGGGGGGGGGGGGGGGGGGGTTGGATAGCCTCTCCCTTAGGTTAATTGACAATTAGCTAATTGACAGATATATTAACTATACAGGTAATATGGAAACTAACATATTAGATAATAATACCGATTTCATTTAAAAATAAACAACAAGCATAATCTATCAAATGATTAGATTGGTTATGGAATTAAATTAAAACATTGAAACTTAATTATAAACACTAGGAATTAAAGGACTAATATATATATATATATATATATATATATATATATATATATATAATTGCTCTGCTGCGGACCGCGCGCTGCGAACCGCGTGCGCGACGCGCCTGATCATAAGAAGGCAGTGGGGTCAGATTCGGTGTTAACTGTGAAGTGGAAGCTGAAGAAGCGACAAAACTCTGGACGATCTGAGCAACACGAGGGGGTCGACCATGTAGACTCCAACATTTATCAATCGTGTATCCTGGTCGGTGGTAGTGATCACACCAAGGACGTCCTTTGCCAACCTTACGGGGTGGAGGTCTGGTGTTGCTTCGAGATACCAAAGCTGATGAGTTAACAGGAACGGAAGGAGGTAACGTCAAGACTTTAGCGAGGACACGAAGAAGAGTCGCCCAGGTATTGTCCATGATAGCTTCTGTGGGGCTGCCCAGAATCTGATCACGAACATGAGAATAATATGTAGACAAACCATATAAAGTCAGAGACAAACAATTTCTTCCAATTTTCAAACTCAGCAACAGGAGTGGTCGCACGTGGAAGCAGTTCATTGAAGTCACAAAGAAGGCTAGAGACCAAACCTAGATAAGTTGACATAGAATCTTTAATCTGATGGGCACTGAGGATGTTCATGAGATCTTCATAAACTTGATAGAGTCGCCGAGAGGTGTTTGTAAAGAATTGTTGAGTTTATGTCCAAACAGCCTTACAGATTTTGTGAGTGCGGAAGACATCCCTAAGAAATGGATAGATTGTGGCTCGGATAATACAACACAACTTAGCGTCAATCTTTGTCTACAGAGGGCGATTGTCGACTTGAGCTTCCTCATTGATTTGGATGAGATATGTCTCATAACCCTGTACAATAAGCCAAAACTCAATGTGAAAGACCCAAGAGAAGTAGTTCTTACCATCCACCTGCTTGGAAGAGAGCGATGCAATGATGTAGTTGGTAAAGATTGAGATATCTGACTTTGGAGTGTCAGAAGTAGCCATTGATCAATTTTGGGTTGTTGAGAGGTTGTCGGCATCAGGAGTAGGCACCGGAATATGCACGCTATGGAGGAGCCTTCGGCGTTCGACGAAAGAAAGCACACTGCGAAGAACATCACACGACGTGCGACAATGTGCAGGAAGAAGCCTTCAGCGCACCTGAAGATGGAGGTCGCGAGCCGAGGAAGAAAAGGAAGGGCTGCCTTGCGCGAGTAGGTTGTGGGGAGCGACGTGATCAGGTGCAGAGAGAACGTGATCATGTGTGAAGAGCGACACATTGCCGAAGATCACGACGCATGCAGGAGAAGAATAACAGCTTTGGCTTCTCTGGAGAACAACAGTGTAGCGTGCAGGAGAAGAACAGCAGTGTCGCGTGGAGAGAAAAGGGAAGTCACGAGCAGGACAAGTCGCGAGAGGGAAAAAAAAGAACGGATCGACCAAGATTTAGGGCAAAAGAGAATTTTAGGGTAAAGGAAAAAAACCTTAAACATTGCGCTCTGATACCATGTTAAAGAATTCCCTTCATCAAATATTACAAGATATAAGTCCTATTTATATACAAAGTTAGGACCTATTTTAAGAAATAATTAGAACTCTATTCTAGGAAATAAATCAGGATTTTATTCTAAGAACTAATTTGTATTTTAGGTAAAAATTTATATTTTATGTAAAATACAAATTAGGATATATCAAATTATCCCTAGCTATATTTACAATATTCTGACAGTCTCCAAACAGGGGTGATAACTAATTAACTATCCATGTGATTGGTAGTTTCCTCCAACTGCAGCAGTCTAGCATATAGATGGCCACACACACACACACACACATATATATATATTGGATAGTCCTAAGTTACTGCTGTTGATATTTGAGCTATCTTCTTGATTACATTAGTTGTTAATCTATACACAGTTCAACACATTATTATATTACTTCATATCATCATGAGTTGGAGCATGTAAAGATTTAAATCTTCAAAGGCCAAAAAACAATTCAAATCTAGAGAGGCACTTACATTCTACCTCAATTATGCTTTTATATGAAGATGCTAAGGGTGTTCATCACATTTGCACCACAATATGAACCATAGAAAATTTGGGAAGTTGGCTACTAAGCGCGGAGCTGCTCGTGCTTCTAGATTTACCCGATAGGCGAACTAAGGGAAATGTCGCCCGGATTAGTTGAGTCCAAGGCCCAAACACCTAGATTATCAAAAAAAATAATGAAAATATCTTCTTTCATCATTCAACAGCGATTTTAAGGATCTCATACTGATGGAGGTAGCTAGTGGAGCCGTGGAAGTTATATATAGTGGATAAGAAAATCCGAAATATACCTATTATAACAAATATAGATATGCTGTGAACGGAAGGGGAGCATTGGAGAATGAGTAACCTTGCTGCCATGTGACCTAGAGATCACGAGTTTGAGTCTTGAAGACAACCTCTTGCAAAGCAAAATAAGGTTACACATAATAGACCCTTCCTGGGACTTGCATTGATAAGAGTTTCGTGTACCGGGCTGCCCTATATAGATATGCAAAGAGCGCTTGTTACTCCCTCTGTTATAGTAGTTAAATGTTTGGATCAATTGTAAATTTATAAAGTTATGAACTAAATTGCAAATTTGCCAATTAAAACTAGAATACTATTTCTCCTCTTCATTACGTGCATGCTATCTTTTTGTTTTTTGGGTTTGTGTTTCTTCTTCCTTTCCCCTTCACCCCAAACACCGCCTTCTTCCCTTCTATTTTTATTCCTTCTCTCACAACAATAGCGTTGTCACTGCCCTACCATTGTCGTTGCTCGTTGTCACTACCTCCGCTCTACCATCATTGCCTAGCAGCCATTGGAACCATTGTCGGTGGTTGCTACGAGCGCACAAGGCATTGATTTGTGTGAAACAAATTATATTGTTAATGAATGGTGATACCTTTTTTTCCTTAAGGAAACACGATATCTAAACACAATCATTTAGGGTAGGCTTTCCATTATATTATTAAAACTTTTAAAGGCCCTAATTGTAATTCCTAGAAAAATTTGAACCTTTTTACAAAATGACCATTAAATAACGAGCATCCCACTTCTCTTCCCCTCCCATGTTTCCCATTTCTTCACCCAAATCCTAATCTCTTCTCACTCACGCAGATATCTCGCTTGTTGCTATTTGCGCCCGCCTTTGTACAGACTTCCTAGCACAGAGAGAGAGAGAGAGAGCAACAAGTACCTCCATAGTTAGGATTGTAAATGAGCTAAGCGTTCGTGAACAAGCTTGGTGTTATCTTGATAAGAGCTTCTTTATGTTTGTTCGATACACAAGATTAATTAAATGAACAAGCTTAAACAACATTAAACTAAATGAACAAACTTGAACTCATATGTGTTCAGCTCGTTAATGTCCGGGAACAACATTCGTGAACAATGTTTATAAATAAAACTTTTATCAACATACTAAATAAACAAAGAAACTTTCAAAATGAACAAACAATTTTATATTATCAAGCTCAATAACCAACCAACCAAGCTTAAAATATAAAAGGTTCGATAAATCAAATAAGCTTGGTAACATCTAAACGAACTAAGCTCAAGCCAAACTTGAACCAAGCTCGGGCTCATAAAAAGGAAACCAGCTAATCTTCAACAATCATTTCAACAGTTTGGTTCATTTTAGACTCGGTTTGGCTTGGCTTGATTATCTTATTAAACAAGTTTGAATACCATAAAGTTTGGCTTTTCTTGGCTAGTTTGCAGCCCTACAGTTGATAGTAAAATCGCCGACATTGCACACGCCACTGTGTTGTTGTCACCATATAGCTAGTGTTGCTACTACATGCACTACACACTAACAAGCTGCATGCCGCCGCCGACACCACCAATGCTACACATTGTCGTTGCGATCGTCGCTATGCACCATTATCAGGGTTTCAATAGCCCGGGACGAAGTCAAGTAGCTTGATCTCCCAAGTTATGCCTAAATAAATTGACGATGTTGTGCTTAATCTGGCCAGGATTTTAGCAATGCAAGATGAATTAATTCAATTTACAAGGATTCAAGTGTGGGATTTGATTCTAGGCTTGAAGGAAATTCAATTATTGATACAAAATAGATTTTTAAAAACAAAATTGATGATAAAGGAGGAGTTGTAAGAAACAAGACTAGACTAATGGATTTAATCAAGTAGAGGCACTAGATTATGACAAACATATGCTTCCGTGGCATAATTAGAGTTCATTAGAATGATGCTCACATTTGTTGCACAGAAGATATTCAAATTATAACAAAATAAATGAGAATCATCATTTTTACATGAGTTTTTTTAAGGAAGATATTTATGTTGAACAACCACTGGTTTGAAAATACTGAATTTTCAAACCATGTGTTAAACTCAAAAAGGCCTTGTATATGCTGAAATAACCACCGAATGCTTGGTATGAACAATTGTCAACATTTATAGTTTCTAAAGGATTTCATAGAGGTCAAATTGATCCTATTTTATTTTTGAAAAATAGTGGAGAAGATATCTTTGTATCCCAAGTGCATCGATAGCATTATTTGTGGTCAACAAACAAAGATTATCTAAATGAGTTCATAAATCATATAGAGAGAGTTTGAGATGAGTTTAATTGACGAGTTGACCTTTTTCTTAGGACTGCAAATTAATCAAACTGAGGGAATATATATTCATCAATCAAAATATGTAAAAGAAATCCCAAGAAAATGCAATGGAAAATATGAATGAAATAACTACTCCAACAACCACAAATACAAAGTTAGATAAAATTTTGAAAGAAAGGATGTAGATTTAAATTCCCTCCTTTCAATGCTACAAGGGTGGTGGAGGCCGAAAGAGCACACAGTTCCCATGCCCATCGCAGCGGCTCGTGACCGCTGGCACGGGCTGTGGCGGGAACCTAGAAAGGGGGTATAAAAGCTCATTTGGGATCTTGAAGTTAAAATGCAACATAAAGCCCTTAGAACATGGAGTTGGAGGAAGGAGGTTCTATTCGTGTCCCATGATAGGAAGAAATCAGGCGTAAAACAACACTAAAATGCCCCCCAACAGAGTCCACCATGGGGTATTGTCAGTAGGCACGACCCGTATCAAATTGAAGCCATTTTCCAAATGCAACACGGCCGCCCGTGCCCGCCGGCACGACCCTGTTGGATTTTGACTACACTGCAAACCAAACTTCGAATGGTCATAACTTTTAGCTTGGTTCGAACCACGGGTCGTTCGACCTGTCAAAAGTTAGATAATTTTAAGATTTACAACTTTCATTTAGGGTCCAACCCGAAAAAAATCAATTTTAAGTCGAAAAAACTTATTAGTGGAACCCAGCAAATCTACAGATATGGACAACTTGGGGGAGATATAAAAGGGTGAAGGAAACCCATCTTGGGGTATCTCTGAACAGGGATCTCCGCTCCCTCCCTTGGGAGAGGGGTTTCCCCTCTAGGAGAACCCCTAGAGAAGTCATTTCATCCATCTCAATGATCCATCCACCTCTAGAATTTTTTTTGCTCTATTCTCTGTTTTAGATTGTATAAATGCTTCTCTTAATGCCTTTGATTTTTAATTACCTTGCTATGGAGTATCTCTTGATTCTACAGGTAGGGATTGGCCCTTTTAACATGTAAACACTTTCTATTAAATCTATTGACTTTGATTGTTTTTATTTCAATGATATAAATGTTTGTGGTCCAGGCCTACTATGCACACACGATCTCAATGCCAAAAGTACAAGATTGGTATCATACGAGGATTTGGGGATGAACCGAAAGGAGAGCCTAATCCTCCGACCTATAGAAATCCAAGACATGGAGAGACGGCTACAAAAGTATATCAGTATGCCACGAGGACAATAGGCTGTCATAGATCTTAAAGGATCAATTCTAATTCATCGCCACACAGTAAGAGAGGGCAACTCGGGGGTTGTGGTATCTCATGACAAGGTCTCTTTAGGAAAGCGATCCCTTAACTTTGCCGATATGAAAGTAGACTATGAATTGGAATTGATACACTAATGTAGTTCCAAAAGTTCAAGTTGAATATCATAGGATAGTCTACCTACATAAATACCCATTGAGGATAGAAAATTAAACATAGATTAGGTGTTTACAATCATTTAGGTGAAATCCAAGTCTTAAAATTGCTTTCTCCCTCGTTCACTTCCTCTCTCTCTCGTGCTCAGCTTTCTCTTTTTGTCTCTTTCTCTCTATCTCAATTCTCTTTCCCTCTCAGCTCACTCCCATTCTCTTAAGCTCTCTTGTGAACACAACCACACTTGATTTTTTAGATAACCTATTTTACCATTCTGACTAGTACTTAATTCACAGTCCTCATGGGATCGATATCTTTTTATTACTTGACCACATTCTATGTGCTTACAGAAATATCACATCACTCATAATACTTGTTATGATACACTTTGGGTAAGGAATTGAAAATTTTTCATGAATTATTAATGTAACCAATCATGGGAAAGATTGATACAAAATATTTAGTTCAAATATCATGATTGAAAATTTCACCAAAAGTAAATTACATGAACTATCAAACTATGTCAAGAAATATAAAATGATGTAACATTCATACAATGTGCATACATGCAATAAACACACAAAATGGAACAAAATCAAAAGTTAACAACACAATCGACTCTCTAATGAAACATTTCAGACAAAAGGTTTAGGATTGAACTAGGTAGTCGAGTCCCGCGGGGCAAAAGTTGTATCCAGGGTTAATAGTAAATTGCTCTTAACGAGCAATCGACTAATGTTGCTATAGTCTGACATAGAATGTTTCATCTTCGATCGGGTAGTCGAGCCCCACCGAATAGAGGGCGTCTCAGGCCTTATCAATCCACTGCTCTGAAGGTGCAATGAACTGATGTTTCTATAGCAAAACAGAAAGGTTTCGTGCTCGACTGCCCATTGATTGATGTTGTCGATTGATGGGTTACATTAGTCAATTGATAGCCATAATTTTAAATACCAACCCCTAGCAATCGACTCCTCACTCACGAGCTCTCAGTGTTGAAAATCATCGCCCGTTCCCCTCGAGTTTTCCAACCAATTTTTTCCTCTAGTAAGCTTTGGAAATCATAGATCTCGTTACCTTTCATTATCCTCTCCCATTCTTAACCTTTTGATGCGTCACCAGGGCTCTCTTTCTCTCGGTTCGGTGTACCCACCAAGCTTGGGTTCTACCTAAGTTTTCTATAGCGATCCTGTCATATTTCTACAATTTCTAGTCTCAACATGTCTTCCTGTGATAATGACTCCAAAGTAATGATTTGAAGCCCTATCTTTAGTGTTTTTATTTTAACTCTTGAAATTTGATCTTGCTAACCATTTTTGTTGGTACATTCATGCATTTTTGTATTTACATTCATGCATTTTAGACAAAACATAGGTTGGTTGAGTACAGTGAGGGTTCTTCCAGAAATCAACCCTCCTTGGATCCTAGATTTCCTAGTGAAGCTCATCTTCACATATTTCAGACCTGCACATTTCAAATTGTGCCAGCTCATTATGTGAAAGACATTTTCTTTAGTAGTTTTTGCTATGATGTCATCGAAATTATCTGATATTATTAGTTGGATAAATTAGTGTATTATGAGCACATATTAATCGTGACCTTCTCTCAAAATTTTATAATAACTTGAGGTAAATTGATGATGGTCCAATATATCGAACTCGTGTTGCTCGACGAAATTTGGATTTTATGCTAGAGATTCTAGCGACTTTATTAGGGTGTTGGTCATCGACCAACACTTTTATTTGTTACCCTTCATTGGTTGAATCCCTTCCTCTTGTTGAACAGCTCAACCTTAGTTATATGCATGAGTATTTTCACTATAGACCACTTAGTGAAGGCTAGAATTTATATTCGATCATTGGTCATTCCCGATGTCCTTTACAAGGTTATTGTTAGGTAGCATTCTTCCCATCATCACTCGTGGTTTGGCCCTAGTAGACCCCAACACTTGTTCATGATGTTTGCATTCCGTCATCGTCTAGACATCAATGTGGCTTTGAATGCTTTTCACTGCACTATCCATTTTATAACCCCTATTTAAGGCAAGATACACATGCCTTTAGGAAATATCCTTACTACATGACTCGCATATGTAGCCATAAATATCTCTAGGGTGACTTGAAATAGATGTCTAAAACGTATGATCGTATCACATTGCGGAATTTATCACTAGCTGACATAACCAAGGAAGTTTGCTCGAAGGATTGAGCAGATGACCACTAAGTGGGTGAGGATGTAGTGTTGGTGCAATCGACCTTGATCAGTTGATCAGGTTGACCAAGCTCGAATTGACTCGAGTTGGGGTTTTAATGTTTGATTTATATATTGAGTTGATTGAGCAAAGAGCTATGTAGATCAAGGCTAACTAGATATTTGATAGGATACAGAAAGTTCAAGTGGGTCATACGTAACCGGATGCTTAGCAATCGGAAGTCTAACATGAAGTTGGCACAAGACGAAAAGTCTAAATGAGTCATGGGTGACTAGACACTTGTTGGTTGGAAGTCCAACAAAGAGAGTTGGCATGAAAAGGGAAGTCCAAGTGGGTTATGAAAGATCGAACACTTGGCATGAGAAGCGATGTCCAAGTGGAGAATCGGACACTCGGTGTGACAGAAGTCCTGACAGGTCAAGGTTGACCGAATGTTAGGCAATAAGGAAGTCTCAACAGGTCAAGGTTGACTGAATTTCAGACAC
>JAGFNQ010002809.1:165433-191933 GCA_024364735.1 Boesenbergia rotunda
AAAAGATAACTAATTATCACTCAGGTACCTATTCTTCAATATCAACTATGTTATATTTTATAGAAATTTTTTTTTTAAATGAGACGTGTAATTATGAGATATTGAACTTCTAAATTGTCTATCACGAGCTCGTCTGACGATCGATAAAAATTGTTCGTGAGTTAGATTAGGTTCGATTGTTATTAGGTATGTTATTTTTGTATCCCGGATGGACTTCGGTCACCCGGTGAGATTTCCAAATCGGAACAATACTTACTTAATCATGGTTAATTTATATTTAATATATTATTTTAAGAAATTCGTGTCTCATCGGATGCAATCGCTAATTGTACCCATAGAATTAGCGTTCTCCAACCGCCCACGTTAATTCTGAGCTGTCGTAGCTACTCTTGTTACCCTCCATTCCCCATTATCTTCTCGGCGTGGACCAGGTCATTCCCCGCGGCCCCCACGAATTGAGAAGGACGGAACAAGCTTCCCTTTCCGGTGCAAGCGGAAAGCGGAGCGCGGAGCCGGGAAGGGGCGGCGCGGCCGTAGGAAGCACTTCGATGGCCCCTCCGTCGAAGTCCCCTCCCTCTAAGCCCACCGGTGCCTGCGACGCTGGCGGAGGCAATGACTATTGCCCGGACCGTCCCCCGTTTCCATATTCCTACCACCGTGTGGAAGTGACGCTGATCTCGGCCCAGGACCTCTACCCCGCCTCCCGCTCGATGCGCTCCTACGCTGTTGCCTATATCCGCCCCGACGACCGCGCCCGCACCCGCGTCGATCCCACCGGCCGCACCGAACCCTCGTGGAACGACAAGTTCATCTTCCGCGTCGAGGACGACGTCCTCCGCTCCGACACCGCCTCCGTCACCATCGACGTCTACGCCGCCCGATCCGGCCTACTGTTCGGCCCCGACCCGCACATTGGCACCGCCCGCGCCCTCCTCTCCACCCTCCGGCCCTCCTCCACCACCCGCTACGCCGCCCTCCAGGTCCGCCGCCCCACTTCCCTCCGCCCGCAGGGCATTCTCAACATCAGCGTCGCGCTCATCGTAAGCACCGACACCCCCCACGCCGACCACGGCGAGGCCCCCTCCGGTCCCAACTCGAACGTCCCAAAATCGAAGCACCAGAAGAATCCAACGGCCGGCGCAAACCGGGAGGCGGATCGGGACCGTTCGAAGGTGGAGAAGAAGCTGAAGATGTGGCGGGCGGAGTTGCCGCCGGTGAGCGGCGAGGTGGTGAGAGAAGAGAGGGCGGGGCGGATGGGCAGAGCAAGGAGAGAGGAGAAGCGCCGCACCGGAATGGGGGAGGTTCCGGGGGAGGAAAGGGCCTCGCCGTTGCCTCGGATCGGTAGGAGGCCGAGTTTTGGGCGTTTGGGGTGCTTCGGCGGCGAGGGCTTTGAATCAGGGGAGTCGGAAATCGTGGCCCCTCCGCCGCCTCCTCTGCGTCCGCGATACGTGCAAGAGAGACCGCACACACACAGAAGGGCGCAGGGAACCAATAGGGGTGAGTTTATATAAATCTCTTTACTATTTGGGTTTCCTTGCATATTACCTACGAAATCGGTAAGTTTTATTGTCAAAATGCATTCTTTATTGAAAAAATATATATATCAAAAGAGCCATGCATTTTATATTTTTAATTATCCTTTTAAATTAAAAAGAGAAAAATCTAAAAAAAAAAGTTCAAAAATCGAAAGGGAACTCAGATTTCATGTGTCTTTACAAAAAATAAAATGAAATGAATATCCCTCCATTTTATCCTGAAATTATTCCTTGTCCAACGTTATTAGAAATTATCTAATTGTTTGTATACATCTTGTTTGGAAACTCTTTAAGTAAAAAATTAAAATTCAATTCCGATCGGAATTCAATTCCGACCGGAATTGAATTCCAATTCCCATATTTGGAATGAATTGTAAAAATAGAATTAAATTCAATTCAATTATTATACTTTTACGATTTTATCCTGCGAGGATGGAGCCGGAACAACTTTGATTTGTTTTGTGAGGGGGTGATTTGGTAATTTAATTTGTTTAAGTGAAAGGAATTCAATTCCTTTCACAAATCACATGTATTTAGGTATGATTTGTTTTGAGGGGTTTGAAAGGAATTAAAATTCATTTCTTTAGCAATTCCTTCCTGAAAATTGTTACCAAACGATAGAATTAAATTTCAATTTTCAAAGAAATTCCAATTTCTTTTTTTTCCAAAGGAATTCCAATTCTTTCCTTTCCAAACAGGATGATAGTATATTGCGGCTATTGAATAACTTTCATATATTATTGAAGCTATTCGGCAGTGGTACACTATATTTAATGTAATGTGAGTTCGTAATTTATGATTTAGATTTGGATATCTGAATATTTATCAAAATAACTTATATAACTATTTTAAAGTTAGTTTTATAAAGTTTACATAATTTTGATGAAAATGATAAATAATATTTTAATATAATAATACCTAGATATTTTAAACTCTAAATCATAAATTTTAAATCATAAACTCACTAAATAAACGGTAACTGTTATCAAATAGCTTTTATACATTTATACAATATAAATCTTAAATTTATTGTTACGTGTTTAGTATGAGTTTATGTTTTAAGATTTTGATTTGGATATTTGAATATTATTGTATCAAAATAGCTTATACAATTATTTTAAAATCATTTAATCAAATTTAAATATTTTTATCATTGATAAATAATATTTTTAATTTAACAGTGTTCGAATATTTTAAGCTCTAAACCATAAATCATAAATCTTAAACTCACACTAATACCTTGTAATAATTATCGAGCAGTTTTTATACATTGTAGTAGCTATTGAGTAAGTTTTATATGATATAAATCTTAAATTTATTCTAAACACGTTATAGTAGTTATTGATAATTTCTATATGTTATAGTAGTTATTGAAATTTTTTATATATTATAATAATTATTGAGTAATTTTTATATATTGTAACAAATTGCTACTTAGCAATTTTTTATATGATATAAATTTTAAATTTTAAATTCACTCTAAAATCATCACAGTAGGAACTGTATAGTTTTTAGACATGATAAAAATTATCTTGTAGTTATTATATATTATATAAATTACCTGTTAGTTTTTATAATAATGCTCGATAAAAGATAATTTCGAGATAAAATTACAAGGAGGGTCATTTAGGGACGCTTGGGACGCTTGATATATATTAGATAATCGAAATGATAATGAATTTTGATTAAGGATTTATGAGTTTAGTGATAACCTAGTAGAGGTTAGGTTATAAAATCAGGAGGATCATATCCATATTTTGATTCTGATTTCCGTATACCAAACATCATAAATGAGAATGAAATTGATTTCATTTCTATTCCTGCCTTCTAAACTCACTTATCAAGCGCCTTTCATTTTTTGAAAAAACGTCCAATCATTCAACGATCCTGTAATTTATTAATTTAGAGTGTCCTTTTATTTTCTTTAATTTTTGATATTCCATCCCGATTAATTAGTAATTCATGGTCGTCTTTAGACATATGTCATTAAGACCTATTCCTAAAGCCTCAATTTTTATTGAGTCCATTATTATTAATATTATATATATATATATATATATTTTATTTTTTTAAAAGAATGAATAAGAATTTGACCTATGTAATAAAATATCTGTGGGATCTCATCTTCTAATCAAAACTTCAAATTTTACAAAAATCTATTATCATTCCAATGGATAGAACCATATGAGGCTCTATTTTTAATTTATTTTTAATTATATATATTATTTTATAAGATATAATCTATCTCTCTTTAATATTATTCAACCCTAGCTTTCTCTCTATCCCTCAACATTAACTTTCTCTTGTAAAAATATAAATTAGATTTTTTTATTCATATAATGTAAAAAAATTGTTCATTTTTTTTTAGTTTCCCCTTTTCTTTTGTCCAATTCCACTTCTCTGTATTTCTCTTGCTTGTTAAAACTTGGGAAAAAAAACTGCTCTTAATGTTGTCACACTAATCCAGTTTGTACTGTTATACTCTTTGCTTTATTAAGTTTAAATATCGATGTATTTATCTATATTATGTCTAATTGAAATAGAAGATTTTATTATTTTTTAGAAATAACAAATTAAATACCTTTACTATTTCACTTAATATTGATAGATATTAAATTTAATTTTTATTTATATGTATTTATCATGATAAATTTTTTAATTGTTCCCCTTTGTCCTCATCCTATCCTTTACAATTATTTTGATTAAGGTGATGAAAAATATAATTATTTTTCCTTTTATTCAGTGACTAAAAATATTCATTTAATTCTTGATAAATGACAATGAATAGCTCGGTCTCACTATGATTTTTCATTTTTAGGAATTATATTAAATTTTATTATTTTGTACCTATATTTTTTATTTATTTACTTTTTTATGATTTGTGGATGATCATATGTTGACGATAGAATCAAGATTTTTTTTTATTATTGTTGTATTTCATTTGTTTGTTTCCATGAGGATTATTCTCTTCGTCTTTTATTAGAGTGATTAAACATAATTATATCTTTCATAGCTTTTAACAACTCCGAATATTTTTGACTAAGTCCATCGTCGGTAGTCTGAATGAAGGAGGAATGAATGATTTTTTAAAAAAAATAATATCAAATACTTAAATTTTTTTCCACCAAAAACTCCAACTAGGCTTCCGCCGGCCCCGCAGCGACTCTTGTTTCCACACATCTGACGCAGCTTTTTGAATTATACATTTTATTTATTTATTATTATTTTATATATATTTTGTGTTTCAGCTGCCAGAGATTGAGAGAGTGGCAACTCGAACATTTCCAGCGTCTCAGCCACACCCGCAGTAAAAAAGAAAAATACTAATCCATGTCATTGTTTCACAAGCTGTAGCATAAACAAGCATACAACAGCTTAATCATCTTGGCATCTAATAAGCATTTTCTATGTATATTCTCTGTTTTTCTTTCTCAATGTATCTTAATTCCATGCTGCTGCATATGTTGTTCTTCATTTTCAGTTCAATCTTGTTTCAAGTTCACTGGAGATTTCTATTCAAAATATATCATGCAATCAGCATTGGATGTGGTATTGGGCAATTTGCTCACTCATAAGGCCCCCGTCAATTCGTTCCAAGATCAATACGGAGGAGATAATTATTGAGACTACTAACACGGATGTTGTGGCTAATGCATGGAAAGGACGGGTACGCATGCAATCGGCATTGGAACCGTAGGAACTTATACTTTAATAACAGGAGTCAACCTCACAATGCATATGTGTATAGCCAGCCTCACAATCCCCATGGGATAGATTGATGATAATTAGAGTGTGAGTATTGCCACTAGGGATGAAAATAGACCAGACGACCTGTCAGGGCCTGTGGCCTGGCCTGTGTTTAGCCTGGCCTGGTCTGGCCTAACCTGGCCTGTTTAGAAATAGGATAATATTTAAGTCTGTTTCAAAACCTATTTTTTTTATCGGGCCAGACTCAGACTCAATATAAAGACTGTTGGGGTAATCTATGGTCCGGAGTGACCATGTGTTTTGATGTTTGGACAAAGAGTTTAAGTTAAGTTCACCCTTGTGTTTGATATGTGTATGTGAGTGTGCAGGTCTTGCAGGATACACATGGACTTAGCTGGACGACTTCGGGACCGGTGAAGGATGATATGGGCTTGCATGCATCCGAGGGACCGTGGACAAAGCAGGGACGATGAGCCGAGAGAAGCGGACTTTAAGGCATACGTGAAGGATGGCATGAAGGCAAGCCGAGGGCTTGTGTTCGCATCTGAGGGACGAGAGCCAAAGTTGAAGAGGGTTTAAAGGCAACAGGTCGAGGCTGCTGGAGCAGGAACGATGAGCTGAGGGAAGCGGACTTCGAGGCATACGCGAAGGATGACATGGAGGTAAGTCGTGGGCTTGCGTGCGCATCTGAGGGACGAGAGCCAAAGTCGAAGAGGGCTTGAAGGCAACAGATTGAGGCTGCTGGATGAGGAGTCAGCTGAGTCATGAAGGTTCGAGTGCTGAGTGAATTATACTCGGGAAATCCTAGGGTTCGAGTGCTGAGGGGAATCCTAATTGAGTGTGCAGGATTGCAGGTTTACACATATTGACTTGGCTGGACGGCTTCGCTACGGTGAAGGGTTGCATGGAGACAAGCTGGAGGCTTGTGTGCACCCGAGAGACCTGAGTATAGAAAGGATGATGAGGTGCACGGACTTCGAGGCGTACATGAAGGATGACATGGAGACAAGCTGGAGGCTTGTGTGTATCCGAGGGACGAGGTCCGAAGATGAAGAGGGCGGCGCGAAGGCAATAGTCAAGGCTGCTGGTGAAGAGTCAGCAAGTCATGAAGGGACAAGAGCCCGAGGGAGGAGGACTCCAAGGGCAAGCCAGGAAGTGGACTTTAAAGGGCACACGCGAAGGGTGACATGGAGGCAAGTCAAGGACTTGCGTGCGCATCCGAGGGACGGTAGCCGGTGGAAGAGGACTTCAAGGGGCAAGCCAAGGGAGTGTACCTAAAGGCGCGCGTGGAGGAGGGTCATGAGAGTGAGTAGGAGTGTGTTTGTAAGCTGGGTAGTCGACTGGGAATATAACAGTCGACTGCCAGCGAACACAGAAACTCACAGTGTGTATTTGGCCCTGGACCAGTCGACTGCTCCCAGAATTCAAACGTTGGGGTTGTTAACGGTTGAATCTGAGTGGGGGCAGTCGACTGCCCTGGGAACAGTCGACTGCCAGCGAGGGTTTTCAGCTTGAGTTCTATTTAAAGAGAACTCGGTTTGGGCTGGGGGCTTTGGCGAAATCTGCTTGGATATAGTAGATTAGTAGCCTTTGGTGCTCAGATATTGTCGAGGTATTGTGGCGATGTTTCTCCACTCACAAGGAGCGACAAGGGCTAGTCGGAGATTATCTGGGGAGTGATCCACCGAAGGATTCTTCGATTAGTCACTCTTAGGGGTGGATACCAAGTAAATCGGTATTGTTAGCGTTGTTTATGTTTATTATTATTGTTTCCGCTTGCGCACACTAACAACGTAGGTAGAAGCATCGAAGATTTGCTATTCACCCCCCTCTAGCAACCGTCAACGATATAACAAAATGTACTCGAGAAGGGGAAACTTTAGGTTTAGAAGTGGACCAGTCAACTGGTGCTAGGATAGTCGACTAATAAAGTCCACAGAAAGATCAGTCGATTGTGCATGGATCAGTCGGCTGCCCATGGATCAGTCGACTGATGGAAGCTAAAATTCAAACGTTGGGTTGTAACGTTCGAATTTAAGTAGGACCAGTCGACTGCCCCAGGACCAGTCGACTGGTAACAGTCATTTTAGCCTAGAACACTATTTAAAGGGGCTCGGTTTTGGCTGAGAGTTCTTGATGAAGTTGACTTTGGTTAAAGGCCAATTAGTAGTCTTTGTGCTCAGGAGTGTTGTCCGGATTGTGGCGAGGTTTCTCCACCCACAAGGAGCTACACGAGCTAGCCGGAGGCCTTTCGGAGAGTCATCCACCGACGGATCGGGATCGTCCACCTTACGGATAGCCGTGGAGTAGGAGCTTCATCTCTGAACCACGTAAAGGCGATATGTTAGAATTGTTTAGTTTAGTTTTGTTATTCCGCTTGCGCTTGCTAACACGTGTAGGAAGAAAATCAAATCGAAAGCTATTCACCCCCCTCTAGCTTAACGCAAAGGTCCTAACAAAGACTACCAAGTCTGACAGGCTAGCCTGGGCATATTTAGATTAGATACATATGTATATATTTATAGGTCTATCTATTTGAGGCTTGTATGATGTAAGACCTGTGTTTGAGGCTTGTGTAATGCAAGACCTGTTAAGGTTGATTTTCAATCTGTTTAATGCTTTGACCTGTTGCATGTATAAAGTATTTTAATTTACAGGTTTTATAAACAAGTCGTAGGTCAGGCTAGGCTTAGGCCAAGAACAAAGCATATAACAGGTCACAGACCAGGCTCAGACCATTTTGTTACTATACAAGTCTGATCTGTTAAGACAAAAGTCTAGCTTGTTTCCATCCCTAATTATCATTTTAAATCTGAAAGTTAAAATCTTACAAAGCTAACGTGTCTGCCCTCCATATATACTAGACATAATATTCAGACTAATAATCTTCATAATTTATCTTTTTCATGTTCGTCTGAGACGGATTGACGGGCGCTGACCTTTTGCCAGCTAAGTGAGAATGGTCACGTGGATGTCACGTGAGAATTATCGCTTTTGATAGAGGTTACCCCCTCGACTCATCGATTTTGCCGCAATGGCTCTAAGGCTTCACTTCCGGCCACCGGCCGCCACGGCTGCACTCTGCTCGAAGCTGTCCGCCTCCCGCAGCCTTCCGGCGAGGGACAGAGTCATAGACTTCGGCAAGCACAAGGGTAGGATGCTCGGCTCCCTCCCTTCCTCCTACCTTCAGTGGGTCTCCAAGAATCTACGCGCTCGGGATTTCGAGAAGTGGGCTCGATTGGCCGACGAGGTCCTTCGCGACTCCGTCTATCGCGACCGCCTGGAGTGGGAAGCAGCGGAGCGGATTCTCACCGGGGACACCTGCCGCCGGAGCTCCTCCGGCCCCGCCGATTCGCCTGTTGCCGACCTAATCGAGGTCAGCGAGCGCTTCGGGTGGGACAACGAGGATAAGGCCGCGTGGGCTCGCATCGATTTCGAGCTCCTGGGGACCTCCAACGGCGGGCGAATACCCCGCGTCCGGAAAGGCTCTGCAGAACCAGCGAGGAAGTCGATCTATCTGGGTGTAAAATCCAACATTTCAAGAATTAATCCTGATTTGAGTAAGGGAAATCAGGGAGCCTCCTCCATGGATCCGGAAGTTTCCACCTTGAGAGCAGAGTGGAAGAGATCTAACGCTGGGAGCGCTGGCGGTGGAAGAAAGGCAGGGCTTTTGAGCAAGGGACATCGATTTACGATCGAGGGACTAGACGAGGAAGAAAGAGGAAAGGGGGTGGAAATGGAAGCAGCGGCGAAGACGGGGAACATAGAGGAAAAGAGGCAGAGGAGACGATTCAAGAGGGAGCAGCAGCTCCAGATGGTCCGGAGAGAGGTTGGAGTGGAAATAGTAGGGGAAGGAAGAGGCAACGCTGTGGAGGACATGGGCGAAGAGATTGCCAATCCATTTCCTGGAAGACGAGCCCTGTTGGAGAAGGCGAGAAGAAGACACTTTGTTGAGTGACCTTTTTGGTTTTCTTTCTCTCTCGTGATGGCTTTGAGACGGATACGACGGAGGCACTAGGGGCGAGCGATTTCGCTTTTTATCTTTTGATTTTCTTTCTCTCGTGATGGTCTTGGGACGGGTGCGGCGGAGGCGCTGGGATGAGTGATTTTGCCTTTTGTCTTTTGGTTTTCTTTCTGTGCCTCTCAATTTCATTAAGAAAAATGATACGTCCGGAGGAAAAATTCAAGAAAAATTAAGGGGGAGCGTTTGGTAGGCTTGTTTTTTATTTTTATTTTCATAGAAAATGTGATTTTCTGTAAAACGTGTTTAGTTTGTATTTTTCAGTCTTATTTTCAAGAAAAAGATATAACATTTTTTGAAAAATTAGAGAATAATATTTTCTAGAAAATGAGAAAATGTAATTTTCTGAAAAATAAAAATAAAAAATGGAACAAACTAAACACGATAATGAGAATGGTAATGAGTTTTGATTAAGGAGTTTACGAGATTAGTGATAACCTAGGGAGGGTTGAGTTATCAAATTAAGGGTATTATATCCATATTTTGATTTCGATTCTCGTATATCAAACATCATCAATGGGAATAAAATAGATTTCATTCATTTTCATTTTCTAAACTCGCTTATCAAACGCTCCCTGTATTATGATGTGACATTGTAATTATAATAATTTTTTACGGGTTCATTATGTCTCCGGGTATAATTTAATTCAGTACAATGATTCTAGTCGTCGACGATGTTCGAACGATAATCGGATGTGAACATATTGACTCTTCGTCATTCTATAATTTTTTTTAAATTTTTTTCTTATCTTTGTTGTTTTTTTAATTTGCTTGTCTGATAGATGGCCGTGAAGATAATGATTTCCCATCACTAGTGGCATTGAAATCTTATTGCTTCGGATTATAGTACAGTGGAAAATCATTAAATTATTATCTAAATTGTCACTTAGATATTCATAATTTCATCTCTAATTATTATAAATTTTGTAATTTTTTTTATCTAAACAAGACGAATATTAAGATTCGAGATTGTTCACTCTGAATATTTTTTGATTTACTTGACCGATAGAAAAATTTGTGTGGAGTATCTCGTATTTTTTTTCTTATTGCTTAGTTTATTATTTTGGAATGTTTTTGAGTTTTTTTTTGGCATAAAAAATCTGCCGTTCTCGCAAAAAGGGAAAAGGTGGAGGTGGTTTTGACAAATAACTTCAGGCCGCTCCTTCGTCATCCTCCTCGCTCTAACGGTCATATTTCGCCCCGTCACTCCAAAACCAGCTCATCCCCACTTCTTCTTGACCGTTTCATTCTGCAACTTTAATCCCCCCTGATTCGTCGTTCCTCTCTCTCTCTCTCTGCTTCGATCTGCTCCCATGAAGAAGCTCTAAGCTGCTCCCGCAGGCAGCCTCGCCCCCCTCTCTGGAGCCAGATAGAGAGATCTCGGTTTCCTCCTTTTACAATGGGTTGCTTTCTTGGCTGCTTCAAGGGTTCCAAGGATCGGAAGCGCCGCCGATCGCCTAAGAGATCGCCGCCGCGCGATCACCGGGTGTGCTTGCTTGATCCCCTCCTTCGCTCGATTTTCTAGGTTTTGGAGTCCGTTGGTCGTTACGAATGATTTCGTGCAGGTAAGCGAAAGATACCGGCAGCCGATTCCCTCGGCGAAGCAGATCTCCCCGAATCTCAGCGCGCCGAAGCTTCCGCCTCCGGTGGAAGAGGTTGCCGTTGCAGTCGATCTTCCGGAGCCGAAGTATTGTGTTCCTTTTTCTTGAGGGCATTGCAGCATTTTTTGTGCTCGATTCAGTCGTGAATTTGAGATTTTTTTGGCAGGCAGAATGTGGAGCAGGGGAACGCCAGCAGCGCCAAGAAGAAGGTGACCTTCGATTTAAACATTAGGACGTACGAACGAGTTCCTTCCGACGATAATATAGATAGTGCGTCCGAGGATGACCGAGAGACTGAACAAATCGACGAGGAGGAGAGGCCAGCCAAAGGTCAAAAAGACGAATCTTATCCGAAATCGGGAGCTTTCCCTTCGAATCATAGGTACGAGAACTGTGAGAGCAGCGACGACGACCACGGCAGTGAATTTGGAGAAGACGAAGACGAATTTGACAGTGACTTCGACGAGGAAGAAGAAGAATACGGGATCCAAGGGAATGAGGAAGAGTCCTATGATTCCTTCTTTTCTCTACCAATTGATAAGGAGCCGCAAGGTCTACAAGACGAGGTCAGTAGCACCGAACCCTACTCTGCATCCTCGCCTCTATTGGGAAAACAGCAGATTCCGGCCGCCGGTGGCAGCACGCGCGACCGGAGCCAGTTCGTGCATTCGGTTCTCATCCCCGTTGAGAACCTGTCGCAATGGAAGGAAATCAAGGCGCGTGCCGTCCCGGCGACGAATCCCAGCAAACAAAACCTCTGCGACGAGCAGGAGAACAAGCCGACGCTGATCGCCGAACCGGAGATCAAAGTGAAGAAACCCCGAGTTCCAACCAAACAGGAGGTCTCAGTGGACGCTAGCCTCTCGAACTGGTTACCGTCCTCGGACAATTCGACCGTGGAGACGCCTCAACCGAGCAATTCTCATCTGTCGAACTCCTCGTTTAGCCGAGAGGACCGCCCAATTTTGGGCGCCTTAACCATTGAAGATATCAAGCTATCGTCGATGACATCCTCGCCGCGGAGATCTCCTAGCAGGAGTCCTCCGGCGGATGAAATTCCAATTGTAGGCACCGTCGGCCGGTACTGGAACTGTGAGAACCAAGGAGAGGACTCAGCTTCTTCTCGTCCTTCCACCAGACTCGCCAAAGGGATTCCAAACACTACCAATAAATATAGAGAGGTAAGATTGCCAAACACATCAATTATCATGCTAAAATCTTCTTCTCGAGTGAAATAGTATGATGAAAATTCTCACATTTTGAGATTGAAAAAGTAAAACAAAAAAATTTATATGGAAGCGTTAACTTTTGCGTTTGGTTATTTCAGGATAAGGCTGTGAACTGGCACACGACCCCATTTGAAGTGCGACTGGAGAGAGCCCTCCAGAATGGTGCTGCTTGAGCTCGCAAAATTTGAGATTCATGATTGATTGTATCTGTAATTTCTTGTGTGTTTTTCTTCCAGGGTCATTGCTCTTCTTCAGATAGTTGGATTGCTTGAACGAGTGAAAACTGTGTTTTTTAGTTGGTTGAATGTTGATCTTGATTTGTAACTGTAATCAACTATTCTTTCCATTTGATTGTAGCAATTTGTTTTTTTTTAATCGGTAAATGTGTGATTGTATGTATACGGGACAAAATGTACCAGGCTGCACTTGAGTGTTTAATCAGGCCCGTGTCTGAGTAAACAGCCAACACATGTATCCGTACTCTCCTGAATGTTAAATGGCACGCACTCAAACAATCACTATTCATTGCCAACCGAAACATAATATATCATACAAGAAATAAAAGGGCTCCAAAACTTTAGTCTAGGATTGTTTCCAGACTGGTAGCATCTTTTTATATGTGGGCATTCGATATTGCATGTGAAATCACCCCTGGATCCATCTCCACACTCAACAATAGGGGGAGTTGAAGAAGATATGCTCCTACGTTGCTACCTGATGTTCACATATGTATAATTTTTATTTATTTCTGGTAGAAAATCTCCCATGCGCCACTATTATCACATCAACTATTATTACAATGAATAAATCTCGGCGAAATCAGATATTTATTCTCCCTTATATGTTAGTCAATATCTAAATTAGTTTCCTCGTGATTTATCTTCTCCATGTTAGCTATGAGATGGATTGACGGAGATACTGAAGATAAGTGAATCACTTTTTATAACTATCATGCGACTAAGTTTAGATAGCTTTTTCAAATTAGACTGTGTTGATTATTAACTCTACTAACCCATCGATCTCTATCATTTGATTATAGGTGACAAAAGGCGATTCGCTCGTCCGAGTGCCCTCGTCGACTTGTCTCAGACGCACACATGGAGGAGATAAATCATAAGGGTTACTAATCCGGATATTGTGGCTAGCACGTGGGGCATATTGAATTTGTCAAGTTTTGACTCCAGACTTTAAGATAGCAACATCCACGTATTAACCATAAATCTATCCCGTGGGGACGACTATCATTTAATTATATCTCTACAATGTGATTACTTCTTGGTTTTCAAATAATTGACATTTAAAAAAAATAATAAATATATTGATCCTGTCGACAAGCGAAGACCGGTTCTTCCACGGATGACTCGGTCTGACCAAGACCCGGTCTGACCAAGACCCGGTCTGACCAAGACCCGGTCTGCTATAACCCGGAGATCGGGAACGGGCTCAGACAAGGGTCCGGCTCAAGAAGCTCGACTCGGACCAAAAAGGGGATTCCAAAGTAGTAGCGTGGTTGCAAAATGATAGCGATCTCTTTTACGGAGCCATATGGGGGGTTTATATAGTGGGAGAGCCATCTCTACTGTGTCAGAGCTGGCAAATCTCATTAATAGAGGATCAGTTGACAGATGGTGATAGTGACAGCCGTATTAATGTGTGAGACTGCCATAGCCGCCTGACATTCTGCATAATATATTTCTTCTGTCCCCCCTTAACTCTCGGCGGCTATGCCAGGCAATGATTATGTCGGGGGGATTGTCTTCTGAATATTTGATAAGAAAGGCTTATATGATAAGAAAGGCTCATAATTGTTCGGCCATTCCCGTGTGATCACGAGTACCTGACTTGGACAACAGACTTTGAGGGGCCGACCTTGGGTGACCGACCCCGAATGTCCAGGCCTCGGGTGTCCAACCCCATCGTTCCGACCTTGGGTGACCAACCCCGAGTGTCCAGGCCTCGGGTGTCCTGACCTCGGGTGACCGACCCCGAATGCCCGATCCCGGGTGTCCTGACCTCGGGTGACCGATCCCGAACGCCCGCCCCGGGTGTCCTGACCTCGGGTGACCGACCCCGAATACCTGATCTCGGGTGTCCTGACCTCGGGTGACCGATCCCGAACGCCCGACCCCGGGTGTCCTGACCTCGGGTGACCGACCCCGAATGCCCGATCCCGGGTGTCTTGACCTCGGGTGACCGATCCCGAATGTCCGACCCCGGGTGTCTTGACCTCGGGTGACCGATCCCGAATGTCCGACCCCGGGTGTCCTTCGTCCTGGCCCATTCGCTACCGGTTCAGATCGACAATCGAACCCGACCGAGCCCCTGATCCTTCTGAATATCATACGCCCGGATCACAAGCCTCCCTCTCAAGTCTAGTCGAAGGAGGAGCTCAATCCGACTGACTAGGCTCCTTGCTCGGTCGGCACACCTCCTTCTCACCTCCCCGCACGTCCCTTCGTATGACTAATCTTCTTCTTTAAATGCCATATTTTCCATCAAATCCCCATTAATGCGAGACCACGTGTCATTTCCCGACTGGCGGTATCTGGCAACGAAGCGTCACTAGCATGGTTCGTGTGACGTGCGAGCGAAGTTTCGAAGTCTGGGAAATGACAAAGATCGGACGGCGAGGAATCCGCCCCGCCATATTCCTTTGCTCCATCAGACGGTCATCTTGATTTTGTTGGGAACGAGATGGCTAGAGAGGGGGGGGGTGAATATAGCCAATCGCTTTCTCTTTGAAAGCTTAGCAAGTTTCTGCACTTGAAATTATTAATAGCACAGCGGAAGTATGGGAAACAGAACAAAACTTGCAGAAACTAAAACCAAAACCTAACTAACAGGATTAGCAAGATCGCTAACAAGGAGAGTTTACAAGGTTCAGGGATAACTTGCCCCTACTCCTTGGCGTGCCCTTGAGGTGGGCGATCCCTTGATCGTCGACAGATCAAGCCCCGGTTAACACCGGATATGAAGCAACCTCCTTCTCGGTGGAGAAACCTCCCCACAGTGTGTTTCAAACAATGATATAGAATGAGCACAATGAAACAACAACAAGAAGGATCTTACTCAACCACTTAGCAAGGACAAAACACAGCAAGCTTCCTTGAGCTCCACCCAGTGGCGATCTCACGCAGACCCCTTCTCCGTGTTTTCCCACTGTCGGACTCCAAGCCTCTTGTTTTCTCCTTCAAGCGCTCAAGTATGATGATTGCTCCTCAATAGCTTGCTCAGAATGATTGAAGAACTCTAGAATAGCAAGCTTGTAACGCAGGAACTCAGAAGCACAAAAACTGAAGAACTGATTACGAACTCTCCTTCTCTCGTTCCTTTTTGTTTCTCCGCCAAGCGACAGATGACCTCATCTCCTGCAGCCTACAGCTGCCTCACTGCCAACGCGCCAGCTACATTGAACCCTAACTGAACTTCCTGAGCTCCCTCAGCCAAGCTTCAGTCAGCAGCTTCAGTCCTGCATCCAGCCGTTGCAACCTGTGTGGAGAAAGGGACAAACCTGCTCCAAGGAAAGCTCTCTTTGACTTCTCCTTGAGTGTTTGAATCCTCCCCTGTCACCTGAAACTTAATCAGAGCATTAGAGCAGCAAATCAAGCAGCATATCAAATATCAGAAACATACATCAGCAAATTAGATACGATCAGACGCTCTGACCACGTCTGACAGTGAAATTTGAATTAAAGTGATCGGTCACCGGACCGATCCAGGGTGTGTGGATCGGTCACCAGACCGATCCACTGCTTCGCTGGGATTCCCAGCTCTCGCAGCTATACACGCCTGATCGGTCACCAGACCGATCAGGGTGAAGCCTGATCGGTCACCAGACTGATCAGAATGGATCCTGATCGGTCACCCAGATCGATCAGGGCAGATGAACAGTTATTTTTTAATCAGGTCCAAGATCCCTGATCGGTCACCGGACCGATCCAAGACTTTGATTAGCAAGGGAACTCACTCACCGTTTGCTCCCTGATCGATCACCAGACCGATCAGGAGCAAGACAGCAAGGAAGCAGCCTGCTCCCTGATCGGTCACCGATCCGATCAGGAGCCACACAGTAGATTCCCAATCTCACTGTGCGCTCCCTGATCGGTCACCAGTCCGATCAGACATAGCTGGATCGGTCACCAGACCGATCCACTAAGGAGCAGCGTGCTAATGTCCCTGATCGGTCACCAGACCGATCTAGTGACTCAACCCTAGCCCTCCAAGCTAGGAATTCATCCACCTTAACCCTCCAAGCTAAGGATTTTTCCATCTAACTCTCCAAGTTGGGAATTTGCACCTAACCCTCCAAGTTAGGACTTTTCACCTAGCCCTCCAAGCTAGGACTTTTCACCTAGCCCTCCAAGCTAGGACTTTTCACCCAACTCTTCCGAGTTAGAACATCATCCAACCTAGCCCTCCAAGCTAGGCACATGACCCTCCAAGCCAAGACTTTTTCACCTAATTCTCCAGGATGGGAATTTGCACCTAACTCTCCAAGTTAGGACTTTTCACCTAGCCCTCCAAGCTAGGACTTTTCACCCAACCTTTCCGAATTAGGACTTTTCCAACACCTAGCCCTCCAAGTTAGGATTTTCCATACCTAACCCTCCAGGTTAGGATTTTCCAATACCTAGCCCTCCAGGTTAGAATCCTCCATAACATGCCTAATCCCCGATCAGGACTTAATCATAATCATCATCATCATCAACCTAAACTAAAATCGTTGTTAACACCAAAACAACAATCAGGGCCAGACTGCATCAACAATCTCCCCCTTTTTGTTGTTTGACAACCCGATTTTAAGTTTAGGGATTCTCAATCAATATTCCAACTTTAGAATCATAGGGGAATCCAGATCCTCCCCCTACAACAAGATCATGCTAAACTTAACCAATCCACACTCTCCCCCTTTGTCGAACGCCGAAAAGGGACAAGAGGGACTGTTAAGATTAAGATGAACTCCCCCTCAATCCTAGAGGTATCCCAACTCATCAAAAATGTGATAGTTTGTGGAATGATCATACGAGCACATGTGAAAAAGTATAGCAAGACATAGCAATCACATGCATCATATGAGTATGAAATATAGACTCCCAAAGCATGCCATAATATTCATAAGTATCAAGTAGACATGACATTGTAAGCATGAACATGACAATTGAACAATCATGCAGATAACAGGTACATAATCAACATGGCATCAACAATAAATAAACTCAAGGTAGAAAGACATGTCAGGTAAAAGTATATAGGTCAAAGCATGAAAACATCCGAACAAGTAGCAAAATACGTGTGAAACAAGGTCACAATAACCAAGTCAGAGGGCATACAGCCCAAAAGTCATAGTCAAATACACAGATCATGATAAGACAGCAGACATCCGAGCTCAAGTGTCAGTGGGAGGGTCGTCATCGCGCATAAGGTCGTCCATCGTGGCATCATCAGCAGCCCCTGATCGTGGTGCAGCACTGAGGGACGATGTCCCTTCTGGAAAAGTGTGTCGACGCCACTCCTTATACCACGTGCGCTGAAGGGTGCAAGACTCCGTGACTACGGACTCAACCGTGGTCAGTCGACGATCAAAGAGACGGAAGTCCGACCGAACCTCCTCGCGCCAGGTCTCCCTCAACTGTAAGTCCTCCTGCAGAGTTCTGTCGAGCTCTGAAATCTGCCATCGGAGATCCGGATCCGGCTCGTCATAGTCATCATCATCAGCAGCAGCGGCTGGCGCCTGACCCTGTGGACCTCCCCGTGGTAATTCCCCAAGAACCCTACCATCTTTCCAGATCAACATCCGATCGGGCCCCCGAACAATGATGCCAGACTTGGCGAAAGCATGCCGGCCAAGTCTGCAATCCTGTCGTACCATAGGCATCGTCCGACCCTTGGTAACATCAACACCTACTGACATGAGCCAGTCGGTGATGACGTGACCAAAAGGCATGTAGACAGTGCGGCGGCTGGACTCTCGATAAGACAAAATGGACTGGAAGATGCTCTCCATAATATCGAAATCCGAACGGCTGTGCATGCCGTAGAGCAACAAACAGTGATAGGGTCGGATCTCAGCTAAGGGTTTGGAGGTGATTGGAAGGATACAATTTGTGATGATCTTGAATAGTATATAGCTAGTGGGAGACAGACGCAGTGCAGCAAAGGTAGGAAAGTCAGGGCCAAGCTCATCAAGACCGTCTGGACGTGGATAACCAAAGAAATACTGATGGATGAAATCAGGGGTAACGTCTGCAAAGGGTGCTAGCAGGGGATTAGGAAGGTCAGGATAGAGCGAATAAAGATTCGGTGATCGTCGACCACCCAAGTACTCAGCCAAAATCTCATATGAAAAGTCAAGGTTCATCTTCCCGACACGAGTAGTGAACTCGAATCCCCCTTTAGGACCTTGTTGTAGGTTGTTGTAAAATTCAGAGACAAGGTCGTAATTTATGGTTCTTTCCAAAGAAAGAAAAAACCCCAGATTGTAATAAGTAACAATCTCCATAACAGAAGGGCAGAACTCCGTTAGGAAAGGAACATCAATGGATCTGCAGGGTAAAAGTTTGAATGTCCTAGCTTGAAAGGCCTGCTCACAGGCCGCATTTGGGAACCTGGAGCTAGAAGAAGGCTGTGGCCTTCTGGAAGGGGCAGAGGAGGAAGGAGCCTTTCCCCTTGAACTTCCCTCCATAACCTCCTTTCCCTTAGATGACTTTCTAATGAGGTTTGAATTGATCATGACACATAGATTTAAAATTGATCATAAGATGAGACCCAATCAAAAGATAGATATAAAATTTTTGGTCATAAGATGAGAAAGAGGGTCACGACAAAGGCAAAAGGATCAAGACATCACAGCAAGAACAAGAACAAAAACATGGTTAGCTTCACAAACATATATTCTAAGAACTGTTGTGAAAATAAAACTGAGATCAAAGCTTACTTAGGCGCCATTAACGTTTGTTTGAAGAGATTGCAAGACTGAGAAAGATGAGGGTGCACGGGAGACGCTCGCAGCGCACAGCAGAGATGTAGGCATCTTCGAGTACACAAGAAGTTCACAGGAACTCGCGGATGGAAGAACACACCCGAGAAACCTTCGCGTGCACGAGGTGGAAGAAACGCAGGAGAGGGTTTTCCGCTCAAGCAGACAAAGAATCGGCGCTAGGGTTTGGCGCTGAAGAGGGGTTTTGCGAAATTAATCGGTTGGTGGATCGGTCCACCAACTAGAATTTAATGCGGTTGATCGGATCACTGTTCGATCTGATCGCGTCCCGACCAATCAGGATACAGCCTGATCGGACTGGAATGGTCCTGATCGGTCGGATGACCGATCAGACGCGCTCCTGATCGGTCGGGTGACCGATCAGGATTCGATCAGTAGGGTCCGGAGAGAAACCTCTGAGCTCCCTGATCAGTCTATGGACCGATCCCCACAGGGTGCCAGATCGGTCCGGAGACCGATCCAGGCTAGCTCAGAACACTTAGTCAGATTTCGGGAGATCACGGCTTGCCTCGCAGATCGGTCTGTGGACCGAACACCACAGGAAGGGATCAGATCGGTCTAGGGACCGATCAGCCCTATACCTGATCGGTCCGGTGACCGATCAGAGTTCCTGATACGAACTGAAATGTGCAGTTTCAGAACTTCTGAAATTTTCAAAAGAAATCTGATGAACTTTGTCGAACTTAGACATGATTTTCTGACTAAAATTGATCCCTGAACAAGAATCAAAAGTCCTTATAGGTTCAACAAACACTTTGACCCATCTTAATGGAGTCAAACTCAACCATCAATCAATCAAGCAAATTCAACCATGATTTCATTCCAACTTCAAGTTTCCAATCAAGTTGCCTTGATTGGAATGTCCAAGTATGATCATGGAGCCATATACACATATGTTATGCAATGGTTTTCCCCATACTTGGTCACCACCGTGATTATTATCTCGTCAACTAAATTTCTCAAGTGATGCAATGACATTTTGAGAAATTGAGTTGAACCTAACATCTCACCCCATATCTAGCAAACAAAAACATTTTGGTAACCCTTATAGTTTGTGTGAGATGTTCCCAAAGTTACCCAATTGTTCCCTAACAATTTGAAATAATCATGAAGGGTTTTGAATACAATTTGAGGATCATGAAGCGCGACACATTCTCAATTCCCGTCTTAGGAAACTAAATTCACTCTCGGGAAGTGGTTTAGTGAAAATGTCAGCTAGGTTTGACTTTGACTCTATATGTGAGAGTATGATGTTCCCCCTAGCTACATGATCTCTAATGAAGTGGTGTCTTACCTCTGTTAGTGATATGAGAGAAGTGTCCTAAGGCAATCGCCTTATGATTGTAAACATTTATTTTAATAAATGATAATTCACTATTTGAGTATACATGCTTGTGTATTTGATTGGGAACTTAAATTCATCTACTGAATGTCCGCAATATAACTCACAGCATAAGAGAATTTGTGATGGGATCACAACTAGTGATTATCTCTAAATGTGCAAATGTGAAGTATTGAAAATATCCCTAGTCGATGAATTGATAAAAACGGACACTATCAATTCTGTTGAGACTAGCATGAGTTATTCTCTAATCAGCTGATTCTCACTGGCTGGTGACATTGGGATGTCCGGAGATAAACATGGATGCTAGTTAAGGGAACTAGTTCATTGGAGTGACTAGCTGTAAGACTTCATATGGAATCTATCTATAGAAATGTCAATGAAGTTCTTACTGCGGCTTAAGTGCGATGTTCCTTTGACTTGCAGTGTTCAAGTCATCTTGGTCATGGAGACTTATACTTTAACATCTTAAGCAAGCATCTCCAAGGAGGTGTGGACCCAGGATGATTGGGTATAAGCCGAAGTGCCCGAAGATGTTTGAACAGCCTACAAAGGATTCACCACTCCTTGCGAGGAGATGTATACCCAGGCCTATCGTCGGATTGTTACTCAAAACCTCTGGCCAGAGTATATCATGTTAAGAGTGCAAGTCTCTTAAATACATGAGAGTAATTAGAAATCCAAAGGACGAGAAAGACACTACTTGGGCTAGGTGTGACGTAGTCAGCTAAGTGGGGACTGACACAAATAGACCGTGTCCTGAACCAAGTGGGTATAAGATGGTGAAGGGAATGAGACACGATTCATTAGAGCTGCTGAAGGGTTTCAGAATAATTTCTTCTGAGGTCAAACCGTTGATCTTTCGATTAATTGGGGGTCATGATGTACTACTAGGTGCCACTCATGATCGTTCTATAATTTGTTGATTATAGACGGCTAACATAAATCGAAAGCCTATTTAGTCACACGCACTACGAGTAATCCGAGGGATTTAAAATGAGTTGAAAATTAGATTTTCCGATCAAGAGAAATAAGTCGAATCTGAGTTAATCAGAGGCGCAATGGAAGCTAAAAATGGCTAAGTCTTTTGAAGGCTTTTTGGGAGAATTAAATGAGTTTAATTCGCATTGGTTCGGCTCGGTTTGGGCCGGCCAAAGAGGGTGCCAACCCTCCTTGGTTGGCCGGCCACTTATTGGGGAGAAAACCAATTAATTTTGGTTTAATTAATAAAGTAAATTTAGCGCGATTTATTTTATAAATTATGGATAAATAAATTTGTATAAAGAAATTTATATAAATAAATTTATAGAAATTTATTCTTTTTATGGAAGTTAAAATAATCCATGAATTGGTTTATTTTAATTTTATAAAATCAATTATGAATTGATTTTTCCATAATAAGAAAGATTATAAATTTCTTATAAAATTTATTCCATAATAAAAGGAGAGATTAATTAGTTTTATTATAAAGTTAGTTATAATAAAACTTGGTTTAAACAGAATAATTCATAAGAGAATTTATAGGATAAATTTCTTATGATAATTAATTAGTTTTATTATAAAGTTAGTTATAATAAAATTCATAAGAGAATTTATAGGATAAATTTCTTATGATAACTAATTAGTTTTATTATAAAGTTAGTTATAATAAAACTTGGTTTAAACGGAATAATTCATAAGAGAATTTATAGGATAAATTTCTTATGATAATTAATTAGTTTTATTATAAAGTTAGTTATAATAAAATTCATAAGAGAATTTATAGGATATATTTCTTATGATAACTAATTAGTTTTATTATAAAGTTAGTTATAATAAAACTTGGTTTAAACGGAATAATTCATAAGAGAATTTATAGGATAAATTTTTTATGATAACTAATTCCGTTAATTCCGTTAATTCGGTTACGAGGAGACTTGGCAAGGGAGAAGCAACTATATAAGGAACTATAGGCAAGCCTTGGATTCCTAAGATTTTGATAATCGAAATAGAGCTCTCCCTATCTTCTCTTCTCTCCTCCTTCCCCCTCCCTTCTATTGGGGCCGGCGGCCACCCTAGCTCCATTAGGGCCGGCGCCTAACCTACACCAAGGCAAGGTGTTACCGTGAGCTTCAAGGAGAAGAAGAAACCAACCAAGAAGAAGAAGAAGCGGATCACATCTCCCTCTCTCTCGGAATTCGATTCCGTTACATCGTTGGTTAGTTTCCTTTTCTTCTCTTGATCTTCTTTGTTGTGCCTATAGAGAATCTAGTAGTTCTCGTCGGCACAAAACTCGTGACTTTGCGAAGTCATCCCGAAGAGAACTCGACGTGGACGCGAATAGAGGCGGAGCTTCCAAGGGACGCTACGGTCGGATCTCGTCCCTTACTTCGAGTTACGAGAGGTATAATGTAAATTAGTTTACTTTTCCGCAAAGTTTTATTTTATGATTATGTCAACACACCGTAAGATTGCATGCTAGATACGAAGTTAAAATAATTTAGGAAATTATTTTATGCAAATTCTTCCGCTGCACGTAAAAATTTAAAATTTTACGAACTCGTATCCTTGTCGACATGCACCCAGTCACAACAACCTCAATATGTTTTGTCCTAGAATGATGGACCGGATTCTTGGTTAAGTTAATTGTGCTAATGTTATCACATAACACTTGCACACCCTTGTAACTCAAACCATAATCCTCTAAGGTGTGGATCATCCACAACAATTGTGATATACTCTCTCCCATGGCGATATATTCTGCCTCGGTAGTGGAAAGAGCAACACAATGTTGCTTCCGACTCGACCAACTTACTAGAGATGATCCTAAGAATTGGCAGCCCCCACTAGTGCTTTCCGGTCCAACTTACATCCAGCGTAGTTGGAATCCGTATAACCCATCAAATCAAAAGATTCGGTATGGGGATACCAAAGACCTACACCAATTATGCCCTTGAGATATCTCAAAATTCGCTTAACCGTAATTAGGTGAGATTCCTTGGCACGGACTTGATACCTTGCGCACATACCTACAGTAAATAGTATATCTGGTCGACTAGCTGTGAGGTATAGCAAACTACCTATCATGCTTCGATATTGAGTTAGATCAACGGGTTTACCACTCTCATCATTATCTAATCTTGTGTTTGTAGCCATGGGAGTGGTTACCTCTTTCGAATCACTCATATTGAATTTTCGAAGCATTTCATGTGTATACTTTGATTGGTGCACATGGATACCATCGCGAGTTTGCTTGATTTCAAGTCAGAGGAAGAAAGTCAACTCTCCCACTAGACTCATTTCAAACTCACTCTCCATGTGTCCGATAAATTCACGTAAATAGCCCTTGTTGTTTGAGCCACAAATTATGTCATCGACATATACTTGGGCTACAAATATATTGTCACCATCTCTTCGTAGAAATAGTGTAGGGTCTATTTGACCTCTAACGAAGCCCTTTTCAATCAAGAATGTCGACAACCGCTCATACCAAGCCCGGGGTGCTTGTTTAAGGCTATAAAGTGCCTTTTTGAGCTTGAACACATGGTTTGGATATTCGGTACTCTCAAACCCCGGAGGTTGTTCGACATAGACTTCTTCCCTAATCAAACCATTTAGGAAGGCCGATTTGACGTCCATTTGAAATAATTTGAAGCCTCGATGTGCTGCAAATGCAAGCATCAATCGGATGGACTCTAATCGTGCCACGGGAGCATAAGTCTCATCATAATCAAGACCTTCAACTTGACTGTAGCCCTTGGCTACCAAGCGTGCCTTGTTTCTAATGATTTCTCCCTTGTGGTTTAATTTGTTTTTGAAGACCCACTTAGTTCCAATAATGGTGGTCTTCTTAGGCCTAGGGACTAAGTCCCAAACCTGACTCCTCTCAAATTGACCTAGTTCATCTTGCATCGCGATAATCCAATCGGGATCATTCAATGCTTCGTCAATCTTTCTAGGTTCAATTTCGGAAATTAGAGCAACTTCATTAGCCTCATTCCGGAAGAATGATCTAGTCCTTGTTGGTGCAGTTTGCACTAACGGTCAAACTCGGATTTTGATGTATGACAAAGTGGTTAAAGTTAGGGTTGTTGGTTTTTAACCTCTTTACTAAGTGTGCAGGGTTGAAAGACTTAGGACCAGACACCAGGCTGAAGTCCAGGATGGTTGAGTCCTGGCGGGAAGTCCAGTTGGGTCCACGGGACCTGACAACTGGCTGAAGACCAAGTTGGTTGAGACTTGGCAGGAAGACCAGGGTGGTTGAGCCTTGGCAGGAAGTCCTGGTGGGTCAAGAAGTCAAGTAAAGCTGCACAAAGGGTAAGTGAGGTAAGTCACTGGAGGAGCGAACCAGTGAGGACGAGTCCATTTATGGGACTTTAGGCACGGTCCAATTTAGACCCATTTGGGTGATTTAAGTTGAGGCCTGGTTAGATCCTGGTCTAGGAGACAGGGTCTAATTAACTATGAATATATTTTACTCCAATATATTTGATAACATTATCTTACAGGGTTTGTTTGATATATGGACTAAGCTACAAAACACTTCTTGTGTAAATTAAGTCCTATCCATTTTGTTTAATTACTTAGTTACATCTTATTTAATTATTTATTAATTCATGATATGTTCGGTGAAGCATGAGGATAGAAACAAATCTCCTTTGAATTAATTTTTAATTTGCTAAAACTTGTTCACTTCTTGTTAAATTAATTCCTATCCATTTTGTTACATCTTATTTAATTGTTTATTAATTCATAATTTTCGGTGAAGCATGAGGATAGAAACAAAGTCTCCTTTGAATTAATTTTTAATTGAAGCCACGCAGGAGATTGGATTGTGCCGCTTCAAATATTGGATAAGGAGCACACGTGAATAGGATCTGGATGAGACCCAAAAAGCTCGAGAGCCCCTCTATAAAAAGCCTTGTTATAGAGCTTGAAAAACATCGAAATATTTTTCTGAAAAAAAAGCTTTCCAAGTGCTCTCTCTTCCAAACTCTCCTGCTGCGGTCCAAGCTACGACGTGTTCACGTTTGATCGCTGCCGGAACTTCAACCCCAACATCTGAGCCCATCTAGGAGATCTTCTAAGTTGTTGGGTAACGCAATTTTTATTTCTTGCATTTAATTACTTGAAAGTGTGGGGTTGTCACACTTTCAATTCTTTTGTACTCGCCTACTCTATCGAGGTTTACCGGTAGAGAGTTTTAGTGGATTGCCCAACGGAAAGGTCCGAGGGACCTGGGCCTTCGAGTAGGAGTCGCCGAAGGCTCTGAACGAAGTAAAAATACCTGTGTCGTTTGTATTGGTTTTTCGTTCGTGTTTTATTTTTTCCGCTGTGCACGCTTTTTAAAGCGCTCTAATTTTTTTTTTAAAAAAAAGTCACGTGATTCACCCCCCCCTCTCACGTGCATCGATCCTACAAGTGGTATCAGAGCCTGGTACGCTCTGTATCGGTGCAACCACCATAAGAGCCGGGGGAAATCCAGTTCTTTTTTCGATTTTTGATTTTTCGCTACACATGATCTAAATTAGGTATTGTTGCCTAGATTTGGATTATTTTTTCGTTCGTTTGATTTTCCTCGAATTTGGTGCAACACCATTTCAAGTCGCTCTTTCTCTTTCTTCTCCTTTTCCTACCACACTACTAATCCAAGACCTAGTCTTGGGACAAGTTTTTGTGTGGTCAATTTCAGATGGCTCAAGGTGAAGGGTTTAGCACTGCCCGTCCTCCACTCTTCAATGGGGAAGACTTCCCTTACTGGAAACGAAGAATGGAGGTGTACCTAAAGACAGACATGGATCAATGGTTCGCGGTGCAATCTGGCTACGAACCACCAATGGACGAGGGAAACAATGCACCACTGAAGCCTGACAGAAGGAACCTTGATATGAAGAGAAAGACCCATACTGAGTACAAGGCGCAGAACACCCTCCAGTGCGGACTAACAAAAGAGGAATTGAACCGTATCGGCCCAACTGAATCTGCCAAAGAGCTCTGGGACAAACTGGTTGAACTACATGAAGGCACCTCTGATGCAAAGGTAACAAAAAGGGATTTACTTTTAAATAAGTTATTTAACATAAAAATG